>CM037154.1:4883010-5144651 GCA_020921065.1 Vaccinium darrowii
CATATCATTAAGTGAAGAAATCTGCAAATCGAACAAACACAAATGAGGAGATGATGAAGTGATTTCTGGACAATGAAAGGAGATAAATGATTATTTACTAAATTTGAAATCGCATCTCTCTCCATTACCTTCTGATTGGCGCTTGAGTTCTCTCGTTGAGAAATTCGAAGCTCCTCAGAGAGAGAAGCTTGCAATTTCTCTGCAGCAGCTTTAGCCTCTTTCTCACTTGCCAGAGATTCCATTGCAGCCTAATTGTTGATTTCACAATGTAAATTCTTCACAGCAAGCAACTGAGAAAATGGAAATAATAATTCTACCAGTCTTACCAACTTATCAGATTCTCCCTTTGCAAATCTCTCTTGCAAAGACGCATAATTTGTTCGGAGCTCCATAATAATTGAATTCAATTCCTCTTCCTTAGCCTTCATTAGCATTTCTAAAGAGCAAGCAAATTAACAACATTAACAACATGTCAAAAATTTTCATGAACTCCGAATAAATCAGAAGAAATCATCATTACCCATATCGGTGCATTTCTTCTCCGCCATTTCTAACAAATCTTTTAGCTTCTCTTGCTCCGAGAGATAGTTCCCTTCAAGCTCTTGGAACCATTTTATACAGAGTCTAAGCCTTTTAATATAGTCCAACATTTGGTCACATTTTTCCTAAAAACATAACAAATGCTTGTTCAACTAAACATAAGACAACAAAACAACCCCTCATGGTTCTATCACTACAATTAAGTTGAAGCTCGAAATGCAGTAACACATATCAACTACTTAAGCAAAAAAACTTCATGATTCAATCAATGGAAAACAAGCCCGTCATGGTTCTATCAATGAAATCAACTTGAATCTCAAAACCCTAAAATACCCAATTACCTTAAGATTGAATTTGTTCTTTGTCTTCATCTTCTCATTGAGTAGGGCCTCAACATCTTCCCTTGTAAACTCGACACTGCCACATTCAGAACCCGCACTGCTACCCGGACCGGGCCCGCCGGCCATGTGGAGATCTAGGCCGCCATTGACAACCGTAAAGGCCTGCCTGGTTCTATTGCCGTTAGCCGGCCCCACCATTTTGGAAATTCCAATCCTTTGCCGCTTATCTACCGAACCCTCATCAACCAAATACTTGCTCTGCAAAAACCACAACGAATTTCACAAAATGATTCAAAACCCACAAATGTGGTCCAAAAGAACAGATCACAAGAAAGAAAGAAAACAGGAATGGGTAAAAATAAGCTTACATTTGAAGGGCTAGGGGACGTAGGAGCGTGGGGCACGGGAGGCTTGTTCTGGTTCTTGGAAGCCATTTGAAGAGTGAGAGAGGGTTTAGAGAGTCAAGAGAGAGAAGCAGATAGTTTGTGGGGAGGGTGAGTTGGGTTAATTCTGGTGGGGCCGTGGATTGCAATCGAAGATATCGATTGATCAGAACCGTTGCTTTGATTTGCAGGAACTCATGATTGAAAAACAAATCAATTCTTTAAACCCAGAAATGGAACAAATACTAATGAAATCAGAATCAGAAGTTAAAAGTAATTGGGGAAATTTTCTCTCTTACGTTTTACGGAGTACTTTTTTTAAAAAAAAATTTGATCTTTGTCTATCTCTGAAGCTTTCCACTTGTCGCCCTCTCTCTCTCTGTGTCAACCTAATTAGACGTTATGGCGAATATAAAATTGACTCAGTGAGTTGAAGGAGTCATGTGAGAGCGTTTGGGCTTTTGAATTTTTTTGAAATGGAATCTGGCGGTAGCATGACAAAGATTCGTTAGAAATCTTAATGACGGGAATGCCCTCATCAGTTATTGGACGGGGGTTCCTGTTTTGCAGCTGCGCATGATCTGGGTCATCTTTTACTTGGGTGGACAACCCAAATTTCAAACAAAATAGGAGAATTATTCGCGCAAATAATTCGGTTTCAATCCGAACCATTGAAAACATTTGTAGACCGCTCAGATTGTGCGCAACAGCTGCTGGACACAAACTGCACAACAACAACCCAGGTCCTCATTTATTGACATAGTAATAAGTTATTCTTTTCTTTCTTGAGAAATGAATTCCATCTCAACAACTTGCACTCGTACGCGATACAATTTTTAAAATACACAGCAGGATAATTTTGGAATTCCTTTAAAATAAAGTTGCGTGCAAAAATCATTTTCGTGGTATCAATGACATTGATGTCAACCTGTTCTATGATATAAAATAAGAAGTTAATTATGAAGTTGCTAATAAGAAATAAAATATACTGTAAGATAAAACATATAAAATAATGAATAATTGGGAATTGCTAGGGAGTTTAGTATAAAATTTTCCAAACACTAGTTAATGCAACCGACAATATAAGTTGAATTAGTATAAAATCTTTAGAGCAGACATTAAAAAACATAAAAAGTTCAATGACTAAACTCAAGATAATAGTTTAGTCTTGTCTTTAAATATGATCAAACAATAGTATAAGGTCCACCACATCTTGTGTGGTAGCTTAAATCTAATCAAACAATTCTTTTTGTGTAAATTTGTAAGACTACATCATCTAATTGTTTCTTTAACGAATACTACAAATATCATGCAAAATATGTTAGGAATTGAAGAGGTTAAGAGCATCTCCAGTCCACGAGTTTCCAAAAATCAATTTTGGAGAACCAAAATCTCTTTTTTTAATCAAAAAACAAGTTAAGAGGGTTTTCACTAATCACAGCAAATCCAACCCAAAATCTCCATTTTGTCTCCAAAATTAACCCTAAAACTTCAAAGTACACTACAATTTTCAAAGTACTTTCTTAGCATCAATGATGTTGATGCCGAGACCGCATCGGAACGGGGATGGTGTTGTCCCTTCGAGGATAGCATGGGTGCTGAACCGATCACGGCCATCCGTGGTCGGTCATCGATGGCTCAAATCTGTTTAGTAGCGGACGATTTAGATTTGTTTCGACAAGATGTGATTTGAGCCGTCCATGACCAATCACGAACAGGCCGTGATCGGCCAATACCCATTTTGTCCCCGAAGGAACAACACCCACCCCGGGTCCGACTGCATCATCTAATTGTTTCTTGATGGAAAAACAAAATTATCATGCAAAATATGCTAGGAGTTAAAGGGGTTGGGGGGGCACCAAACTTCCGTTATGAACCAAGTCATAATCGTTCTTTATCGCTTTGAAATAGATTTATCATAAAACATTAGACACTGCTGTTAGATGGAACAATTGTTAGGTACCCAAGAAAAACAGATAAGTGTATTTTATGTCAAAAGAAACTCAAAGCAAAATGCTGTAATTTGTCACTGATCTTAGAGTTTTTTTAAAGATCTATGGGCAACATTATGCGTACCATATGACTAATCTACGGGATCGGTTCCATCGTACACTAGTCAGGAGCAATTCAAAGCCGGATAAAACCACTATATGAACAATTGCCTCATAAGAAGAGTTAGTACGTAACACCTTCGAGAAGTCTTAGGCCTCGACTACCTGACTAACCCTCAGAGATTTGCTCCAGCAAAGCTTAGGTGCGTTAGTTTGATTGCTAATATTTCTACCTAGATGCACTTACTTCATAACAAATGATCCCGGGGGTGTTCCGCTAAGGGTGTTTTTAGAATAAATAGGTTTTTCACGGTTTTGTATGCGATGTACTGTGAGAGAATGACATGTCTCGGTTTTTAGGAAAAACTGTTTTTTTGTTAGTGGAACACCGCCTCAAAGTTCCCAATTTTTTCCACTTGTTTAAAAGTTACTAGCTAGTAAATGATTTCTCTCACTCTTGCGTCTAATGGCAGCCAAGAATATTTTTCTTTGACAACTTTTAATTTTCCAAAACTTTTCCACCTTATGGTTAACAAACATAAGATACCAGCCTCACATGGGCACTACTGAGTGTTGGCAGTTGGTGTTTCCATTCGTTTCTTGGTGCTTTGATGTGCTCTTTTTCTCTAACCCCCTTTTAGGTGTCTTCTTCTTTAGCCTCAGATTAATTTATGCCAAACTTGTTGCACTAAGACACTGACATATGCTTTCGAATCTAATTAATGTGATCCAAAAACTAAAACCTCTGTACCTATACAACAAAGACTGAACTTCTTCCAAATCTGTCGATGTTCATTGCTTGCCATTTTAAGGTAACTAGAAATCACTTATTTGGAGATTGTAAAATTTTTTCGTTGCTCCTGCTAACCTTCACCCAATAGATGGAGTATAATAGGTACATAAAAGCAAACACAAACGATCGAGTTCGGATTTCAATACACATCTCATAAATATCAATATACTTTTACAGATATTAATATACTTTTGTCGGATATCGATACACCTTTTACACATTATTCTCCACCTTTTAAGCTGATCAAGTTAGCATTTTCCTTTTCTTTCTTTCTTTTTTTTTTTTCAAGAAAGAGTAAGAAGTCTATTTCACGTACTAAGAGATTGTAGATTTGGACAGCGCTTGATGAAGCATCTTACAAACAAAATTTGAAATGGGGTTTTTGAGAAATGATTTTACACTCTCCTTTTTATATTTATGCAATCTTTTTCTTGTTCATGTTCACGTTACTACCGTCGTAAAATTTTGTGTAAGGACAAGTACATGGGGATTAATTTTGCTTTGGATCTTATCAAACAATTGAATACATGTTATGTACATAATTAAATCGGTATGCATCTCAGTACACGATCACGCAATATCAAGCGTACCTCATCTTAAAGATCTTAAACAAACCCATGACAAGGAGCGCTTGATATTAATTTTGTGATCATATACTAAGAGAAAAACTTGCATTCAGATAGGGTACCGCCACGTGGTACCCCTCGCCGCATCTGAGCCATCCAAGCATGTTTTTGACAGTTCGGATGTGGCGATGGATACGACGTGGCAGGGTGCTCGTTGGGCATTCAAGTTTTTCTCCTGTACTGATATAAATATGCATCTTACAATGAGTAAATGACTTGTGAGGACAAAAGACTCTTTTAGCAATAGGCTCACTTGATATTTGCCTCATCATCAAGCATTCTAGACCTTTGACTTGGTGCAAACGTGAAGATAATACAAGGTATTTACTTAATTGGTAATTTTTCTTACAAGCTACCCAAGATAAAAGCCTTTCAGAAATAAACTCAACCAGAATGACATAAAAAAAAAAAAAAAACAATAAAGTTACATCAAATCTTATTTTAAGGAATGCTAATACTACTATTCTATATACCAGATCAAGTACATAGACAATATACCTAATTATATGGTACCAGAATCTAATGATTTCGTAGCCAATCATACAAAAAATTTAGCAACTCAAGTGTTAGATTTAGAGTTTTTTTTTTTTTTTTGGAAATGAAGAGTGTCTCAATGAGTCGGACTAATCATTGTAGCCCCTCTCACACGTTTGCCTGAGGTGGGTGGCCCCCGGGAAAAATCACTGCCGAGGGAAATGGACCATTGATATTAAGGTGATAAGCCCCGCCGAAACAAATCGATTAACCACTGCGACAACACTGCCTGGAGTTTAGACTTCAGAACATGTTGATTTAAATAGAATAATTAAATACACTAGATTTGAACTCCCGAAGTGAACAACTTGGTTGACCTTGACACTAGTTGTTGGTTTACCAAGTTCTTGGTCCAATGGAAAATGGGTTGTTGGCCGGCAAAAAATAGAAAATAATTAGTGGTGCATTTTTTTTTTTAATTAATCCGTCATGTCTTGCTTCGTCTTCATTTCATTAAATTAAACAAGTAATTATAATAATGTCAATAAATAGACAGCCTTAGAGCATCACTAGTGGTATACTCAAACACAAAAATACTCAAAGATGAGTTTTTTGATACACAAAAGAGGCTCACAATGGTATTTGGGTAAATACTCAAAGTTAACAACATTTGTTACAAATACTCAACTTTTGGCATTTGGATACTCAAAATTACCAATCTTTCTCAATAACCAAACCTCAATAACCAAATTTTGGGGATCACACCGTATCAAAAGTAACAACATTCTCTCTCCATTTTTCAAATACTTAATTCAAAACTCAATATTTTTGCACTTTCTCCCAAAAATTGAAATTTTGAAATTATCAATTTTTAATCTTTACCAAAATATGTTCAAGATTGATCTCATTTTAAACGTATTGTGAATATATTTTAAATGGTAATAATATTATAAAAATATATATGAACAAATTTAAAGTTATACCCATTTTATGAATAAAAATAGAGTGAATAATACTTTTTTTTTTATTATGGACACAAATGAACCATTGTAGAAGGGTAGATACTCAAACTTATAAACTCATTAAATGAATACTCAAAATGTGACGTGGCAATATTTGAGTATCCATATTTGAGTATACCACTAGTGATGCTCTTAGGAGCTGATTTCGAAGGGCTTATCGCGAAGTGGATAGAGGATGTGACTTCGTATCTGCCTATCACTTATGGAATGTTTAAAGCCAAATAGGAATTGTAAGACATGAATCCAACCACTGTCTCTTCCCATTAGGTGCCCCGATCCTATGTGCCGAGAGGTTTTCTGGCAGTTGGATCACCTAGAAATATTAAAACATTAAAAAAAAAAAAAAACCACAATCCAACGGCTCAAAATCTCTCGGCATAGAGGCACAAAGATTTTGAGCACTGAGGATTTCGGACGTCCCACTAGAGTTGGTAAACGAGCCAAATGTAATGAGCAATGAAATATTCAAATTTGATTTGAAACCTTAACGGGCTTTAAAAAAATATGTTCAAGATTGACTTTTTAATGAAGTCAGTCGATCAAAAATGAGTTTTAATCGAGTTGCTTATGAGCAGTTTTGAAAAAAAATTAGCTGAGTAGCAGTTTTTTCAAACTTGATTTCTGTAAAAGCTAAATTACCAACTTCAAAAGAATATCGAGTTTGATTTGTTGTATAACAAAGTAAGTTTGAAAGACTTTTTAATGAGCAAAACAGGAATTCGAGGTGCTTTCGCGAAATAAACCAAATGGTTTTGTTTTGTTTTTTTTTTGTATTTATTTTTAAAAAAATTGCATTTGTTAGTTTTGCATCAATTTTGTGTAGTTTATTGGTTCGTCTCGATGAGAGGAATCTAAAGAGTAAAAAATTATTAACTAAACTAAAATTTTCGTGAATAAAGACAAAAATAATCCAATAATCCACAAAAAAATTGGATTACAATTTGTCTTTAGTGAACTTTTTAAATATTTTCATAATTTTTTTTACTTTTTAGATTCCCCTCGTCGCGGCGAATTAATAATCCACAAAAAGTTGACAAAAAACTAACAAATGCCAAAAAAAAAAAATTTGAATAAAGTTTTTTCCAAAGCTTTTCATCCCAAATTCCATGGTTGAATTGGCTAAAAAATCCTTCCAAGTTCCCAAGCACTGCCGAGCTTAGAGTAATGGTTGCCTTATTTAAGCATCAAAAAGTGAAATCTGGAGATGCGGGGTATCGATCCCCGTACCTCTCGCATGCTAAGCGAGCGCTCTACCATCTGAGCTACATCCCCTGCTGCTCTGTTATTAGCAAATTGAATATTACTATTAAATCTGCGGCCAATGAAATTTTAGGATTTGCCCCATTACGGTGTCGTTACCTATGAATTATGATGAGTGTTCTCTTGCTATTCCTTGGTTTGCACCATGATAGCCCTACACATTAGTGTTACCATTCACTAGCATTTAGCCCATTCGATGTGTGGGACGAAAAAATCACGTTGGTTTTTTTTTCCAAATTTGTGTATCGAACAGGCGCAAGGGAATCAAATTATAAAATTGAAAGGGGACATACCTAAGAAAAATGGAGAACGCAAGAGGCGTGTAGTATCATTTCTACGTGGAGGACGGTAACTATCAACGTGGGGCAAATTTCAAATAGTAAAAGCTCGATGAATTACTTATCTGTTTTGATCGGTTGTTAAAATTAGAACCCCACTTTGTTCTCTCTCCCTATAAGTAAAAGCTACTTCAAATTTTCATTGAATCCGGGTTCATATATGTCAAGTTAGGGGTCTAGGACATTTGAATTTCGATATAGCTTTGTAGCTGATTATGGAGAAAAAAAACCAATGTATAAACATATATTTCACCTCTCTTTTCTTTTCTTTTCTTTTTCTTTTTCTTTTTCTTTTTCTTTTTCTTTTTCTTTTTGGAATGCATAGCATTTCACTTCAGAGTTCAGAGGATGGAAAGGTTTTGGCCCTTTTGAGTGAACCTTTTAGGCTTGTTCAACATTTGGGCCGTCGTGTTCGTATACTATCAATTTGATCCATTTGACGCAGGCCGGATTTCGAGGTTCTGGGCCTATGGTGCACTCTGACAGCCTGAGGCCCCAAAGGCCTTTGGTACAATAATATACTCATTTTCATACCTGTTTCATTTACTTGATTCCCATGCACACATGCTAAATAAACCTGTGATTGTATTCTTAAGAACTCAGGTTGTCCACACCATACTTGACGCGCATCTCGACTAATTTCTGGAGTATCAATGGTGTCCTATACTAAGGGGGTGTTCCACTAAGATAGCTTTTTGGCATTTTGCGATTTTTTATGTGATGTATTGTGAAAAAATGACTACCTCGGTTTTCATTAATGGCTGGCTTTTTTGAGCTAGTGGAATCTGACATAACATGGGCCAATTAAAACCAGGTCAATCCCATATGAATTGGCCCCACAAGAGTTAATAATACCTAAAAGATTTTAAACTTGAGATCTAAGAGCATCCTCATCAGGAGAACCAAATTTTACACAAAATTTAACTTCAAAAACACTATTTATAAATTTAGCCAGTCAATATCCAAAAATTCCCAAAATCAGACTCTCTATCCAAACCCCTCAAGTCTAATAAAAAGATAAACGTTTCCTTAAAATATTACTCTCCCCGGATGGGGAGCCGTGCTGGACACTGTGCAAGTCAGTGCAAGCATTGTACAGGTACTTTATTGTGTTAAACAACTATTAAATATTCTCCTCCACCACACACATGCGGCCACTTGTCCATGTGCCCGTCTCTTTCCCCCGTTCCCCTCCGTCTCTCTTCTCTGACATAGCAACAACAACCGGAAAAAAACAATTAAAAAATAAGTGGTTCGTGAACAGTACCGCACCAAATTTAGTGCGGTACTGTAGCAAACTTTCAAGTTTTACAAATTTGTTAAATATTTGTTAAGTCTGATTTTAAGGGGTTTTGTTGGATTCACTCATCAAATTTAACTTCAAAGTGAGTTTGTTAACCCACATAAAGATGCTCTAAGAGGAAGCAAACTTTTAAATTCAAGCCTCAGTCACTAGGTTAACCCTTCAGAGGAGTAATAGGCATGTTCTAGTGAACTATGGTTAATCACAAATGGATTCAAAATGTATGGTTGCCCCTAGGGCTGCAAACGGACCGAACTCCTCGTGAGCAGCTCGAGGCTTGGGTCAATAGAGCTCGGCTCGTTTGTGGAGGCTCATTTAGTAAATAAATCTGGCTCGGCTCGTTTACGGCTAAGCCGAGCTCGAGCTTGAGTTTGAGTTTTTAACGAACTTAGTAAACCAGTCGAGTTCAAGCACAACAAAACTCGGCTCGTTTGCACCCTAGTTGCCCCAAAACTTTTTTGAGCATTGTCACGATCCAATTTTCTTCCAGGGAACACAGAAACCTGACCATTCAAGAACTTTGGTTGGTAAAATTCCTTTGTCTAAATTCTGCAAGATTTTTTTGGTCTTCAACTCTGATCGCTTTAGGGTTGGTTCTGGTTCCTCGTCATTGGAGGTGGTTAAGGCTTTTTTTTCTTGGCTTAGTTTGTTTCAGGGGTTTCCGAGGTCTTTCTTGCCGGTTTCTTTTGACTAGTGCGTGTTTGTGCTTTCGGGTTTTCTTTTGGGTGGAGTGTTCTGTTTCTTTGGGGAGTTTTTGGTGTTCTTGGGTTTTTGATCCTCTTTGTTTCTAGTCAAGGGCGGAGCCACCCTATGTATGGGGTGGGCTTTAGCCCAGGTAAAGTAAAAAAAAACACTAAAAATTTACATGTAAAATTTTTATCCAAAAAAATTAATATGGGTTAGCCCATATAAATTTTTTTTATACGAATTAGCCCAGGGTAGATTAGATTCCTGGCTCCGCCATTGTTTCTAGTTTTTGTGTTGGGGACAGGTTATGAGTGTAGGTTGTATTCGTTTGATTGTTGGGCTGTCTTCTTGTTAACATTCTAATCTTTTGGGTCTCAAGAGGCATAGAATTGTCGTCGGATGGGATGTCAACTTCGTTGTGATGCTGCTCCTCACTTTAATGTTTTTCTCTTGCCCCGTTTAATCTTGTATTTTTTATTTTGATTAATTAAAAAAAAATGCAATTGAAAAGAAAAAAAACTCTGATCGCTTTATGAGAAAAGGAGGTTTGGGGGCAAATTACACACTGTCGTAATTAAGATGCACAAGAAAATTTCACTTTTACTAGTGAGAAAATTTAATAGTAAGAAAATTTCACTTTTACTTACCATTACTTAAGATGAACGATTGGGGACCTTGCTGACCGCAAGGATTGACAGTCTGAATCGTTCAAAACACGTTTGGAAGATATCAATTGGCTCGCCAGAGCCTGTCGACCCTTGTGGTCAACAAGTTCCCCAAGTCTGCGGACAAATTGGGGGACCCTGCTGAACAAGCGGTGAGAACATCCTGTTATCAATAGGCACGTAGCCCTTATCATCCAATTGCTAAATGCTCTAATTACACTCACTTACCTTACCTAAAATGAACAAGCTGGCAAAGAACTCCTTTATCAATAGGCATGAGAGCCGGCTTGAGAGCAAAACTCAAGAAGCCTGGTCTTCAGGTCCACAAAAAATGTTTAAAATAGAGGTTCCAATTTTTGTAGTACCCCTACTATATATGTGTATTAGGCCTAGATATATTTGTCTAAGCCTTCAATACGTAAATGGAGAATTTAAAAGTATTATAATGGTTGTTAGTTTTTGGATAACTATAAGATTATCTTTTGCAATGTTTTTATAAAGACTCTTTATTGACCGACCTTTGTATGCAAAATAAAGAGTGGGCCTTGTTTAATGAGTTCGCTTCCGGCCCCCAAAATATTAGGCCTCATATGGAGGGGGTAAGTAACCAAAAAATGGGTAGGGCCATGGCGCCCTCCAGCCAAAGTGTAGTTCCGCTACTGCAAGGAGAAAAAATTTAATACAAGGTCTTAATTAGCGTCGTCACAGTTGTTAGATGAACTTTACCTATGTGCCCAAATTATAACAGAGATTGAAGCCATTGAAATGTTTCTAAAATAAGAACTGAAGAAATGATTCTTCTCAATTTCATTTACCATTTTCATGACAAGATGTAGAACCAATATGCACAAATACAAATAAATATGTCTGGAAGAACGGCTTGGGGGAAATAAATATGTCGACAAATAAATATGCAGACCAAAATGCACAGACACAAATAAATATGCTTCACACGCAGATCAAAATGCACAAATAAGAGCATCCGCATTAGCCTCTTCAAATTTTGGATCAAATTACATCTTAAAAAGTCACTTTATTACTTTAGCTAGTCACTTTTAACTTGCCTACTGCATCAGACTCTCTATTCTAACTTATGGTCCATTAATATAATATTTTCTTCTTATTCTAATTATATATTAAAAATTTATTTAAATGACCATATTTACTCTAATATGTGTGCATTTTTAAATGAATGTTTTGCAAAATGACAAAAACATATTTTTTTATCATACAAATATTATGAGCGCAAAAAATAAAAAATTTATAATGTGAAATTATTTTTTGAAAACACTCATACCAGTTACTGATATCCGATTGAGCTGATTTTTGTAAGGGCGTGTTTATTTAATATTTTGAACGGCCATATAAAAAATCAGCTCAATAGAATACTGGTAGGGGTGTTTTCGAAATATTCAGCTTCGAAGAAAACACCACTACACGGCTAAAAGTGGAGTAAATTGTATTTTAAAATAGTAAAATAAACTTTAACCTATGAACAATGCCTCTTTTCTTGTAGAGAGGCACTATAGCAAAGTTACAATGTTTGCAAAATAGCTATGAAGGTGAAGAGGCTGATATGGCTTGTTTCAAGAATTTTGGCTCTTTACTTTGATTTAACTTGGGATTTGAAGAGTGAGATGCTGATGCTCTGAGAATGGCTTTAGCTTAGTTTTGGTAGCAAATAGATTTTTGCATTTTCTACTTCTTCGTCTTTTTGAGTGTTGCAGATAGACTTTTGCATTTTCTACTTCTCCGTTTTAACTTTTGGGTGTTGGCAAATAGATTTTTTTGTATTTTCTACTTCTCCTTTTTAACTTTTGGGTGTTTGGCTGCAACATGCTGGAACACATTTTCAAATTTTGACATTGGAGGCAGGAAGTGAAAAGGAGCTCTGGATGAGTTTTTTGACTTCTCATTTTTTACTTTTACCATTTTAGTTAACAAAAGGACCAACATAATGTATTCTAGACATATCTCCCAAATACAACTCCATTGCAAAATACATTCTGCACATTTCTCTCAAACATTCTTCAAAATACATTCTGACTATAATCCAAAAATTAAAAATAAATAACTGAAAATGAGGCTCCTAGTTACGGTAACGGCTATGTTCAATCATGACAATCATGGCAATGCTTTCTAATATATATATATATATATATACATACAATAATCTTCCCATAAGGGACCCTGATGGGAAGAAAAAAACGCACCCATCCCTTTAAGTCGTTGGATGAGATGGACGGACGAGATTTAAAAGAGGCAAACGCGGGTCAAAACGGCTATCCGGGTTGGAACCAAACCCAGTTGGCGGGTCAAATGGGTTATACGGGTTATAACCCCTTACCCCCAGACCCAGGCTTCTTTGACACACTTCAGACGAAAAATTCGAGCGAAGAGAGAGAAAGCACTGCCAACTGAACCAGATCGAAGAACAAGAAGATTGGTCGGTCGATTTCGAAGGGGTAACGTTTCTCTCTCTCTCTCTCTCTCTCTCTCTCTTTCTCAGTTTCGTTCTAAATTTTTGCTCGAATAAACCCTAGGTTTGAAAGAACCAGATTAGGGACTTCAAAATCGAGCAAACCCTAGGTTTTTCTTTTCTAAATCGAGCAAACCCTTATTGGAAGATTATTGTATATATATATATATGGAATAGCATGTTTTTTTTTAACTTTTTTTAATATGGATTAGAGTGTTTTTTTAACGCGTTCTTTAATGGGGAGTAGCGTGTTTTTAATATAATAAACTTGATCAAGCACAGTGTAACAAGGATTAGCTTGTTTTTTTTTAATATAGATAGCCCGTTTGTTTGACGAAACTAATAGTGAAATGACATAATTTCATTTGATATTTTATATCAATGGACTAATAATAATATGATTGACAATGTCACCTCTCTCACAGTATTAATGGGCACATAGTTTTATTTTTCTTTTACTCAACATTATTTATATTCTTATCGTTTATTAGTATGAAATTTTTTAATGAGATATAGTTCAATAATTGCTCCCACTCAAATTTTTAGCTACGCCACTCACGGGTCCAAATCTTTGACAACTCTTACCAAATTATGTTTGAACTTGTCTTTGAGACTTTGACCGTTGAACTGTATATAAAATATGGCCAAAATGTGACATCCCACAGAGGAAGGTAAAAAGTAAATCCTTCTATATTAAAAGGAAATGCGCGCCATCGTTTCACTTTTACCATATTTCGCATTCACGTTTTCCTCTCAAGTTGTGGTGATTTGGCAAAAAAATAAAAAACGGTTTTTTTATTTTTTTATTTTGTCTTTATTCAAGTTTTTTTTTTTTGCATTTTTTAATTTTGTGTCAAGTTTTCGTAATTTATGAATTCATCTCAACGAGACGAATCCAAAGAGTATAAAATTATGGTCGAAACTATTTTTTTTTAATAAAGTCAAAATTAAACCAATTTATTTTTTGGAATAAAGAAAAAACCAAAAAACTAAAAAGCTGTTTTTTACTTTTTTGCCAAATCACCCTGTAGTCTGAAAGGTTAATACCAGGATCTGCTTGGTTTTGTGCTTTGAAAAGTTACCGTTAGAGCCGGTTACAAGTGGTACACTTTGTTCTCTTCACATTTCTAAAAAAAATTTCAAAAAAGATTCTTTCCCATGCTCATCTCTCCAATCATTAATCACATTTTTCTCTCTACTCATACCCTCTCTCCAATCATTATTCTCATTTCTCTCTCTATCTCTCTCCAATTACTACACCTCTCTCTAATTATTACTTTTTCCAAAAACTCATCTAAACACTATCTCAAAAATATTTCGCAAAATATTCTTCTCAAAACACTCAACCAAACAAAGAGTACGTATTTACCATCTGGCTTACAATTCCTTTCATTCTAAATGCAGAGAACCTTGTCAGCGTTATCTGCCCCACAAAAAAACAAATCCAAAACAGATTGAGAGATTAATTAATTTTGGGATTTCTCTCTAGATAGCTGGTCATCTTTATCACTTCTTCGTGCAGAACTAGAGTTTTCAGATTGTTAATTTCGGTCGCTCCGGTTTTTCTCTACAGTTCGTTGTTTCTTGGTGATTTGAAGAGAGCTATGGAGAGGCGGTGAGTGAAGGTGATTTGAAAGCTATTCCCTAGACTGGGGAGCATATAGTTTGAGTTTGTTTTGTTAGAAACTCGGTTGCGAAAAAACTGGAAAAACAACAAAAACAGAGACAAATAAATTAACAGAAACTTACTGGACCAAACTCAGTACACCGGAATTTGGTAAAAGACAACTCGAACCGGGGCAAGTATTAAGATACTCTGTCCTTAAAGCAGATTCGTCCTCCACTACAGTGTTGATGGACTACGCAGCCGTCTGCTTCCCAGGACTACCCAGTTTTCACCATACGGAAGTAGCACTCCAATCTGTACAGTAGGCGAACCAGAAAACTACGCAGGAACTCTCAGATGTTTATGCGGTATGATGCAGATTGTATGCAAGAAAAACGTAAATGAAATGAGAAGAGGAGGGTTCTATTTATAAGTAAATAGACACCCGATCGGAGAGGCACGAAAACGGAAAGGTGTGACCGTTTGGAACTCAACAGTCACGAATTTCCAGTAAAAATATAAAAACCTCTTGGGCCAAGCCCAATCTTATATAATGACCCAACCCAACCCGGCCGGCGGCGCGCGTGGGGTTTAAAGCCCACTTTGTCCATGCTTTCTCCCCCTATAAAACTTCCATGACCCTACAGGCCCAACCCTTTAAGTCAAACTAAGGGTAAATGTACCCAATCAACTTGTTCTCCACACCCAATGTGGGATAAGAATTTTCCCCCTTCTACCAAGGTCATATAGGCACTTTTAAAGGTCAATTTCTCATTCACCTTGACTTGATTTTGGCCAACCGAGTGTTCGGTCTTAATCTCCTAACCAAGACGTACATAACAGTATGTGGGTCCATCCACGTGGACGTGTGGGACCCACTAAAATAATTAATTAAAATTGACAAAAATCAAGTTTTTTCCAACATGTTTTGTTGTAGCCTCAAATATATATTCCTTCCTAATGAGCATTTTTCCCTGTGCGAGAACAGCGAACTGTAGAGAAACACCGGTCGAGTGATCACTAATGGATTAAACCATAAATACATGGTAACACCAACCCGATTAAACCATCATGCTGTTAATGTGTAAGTGCTACCATGTGTTAAGTGTTAAACTGCTAATGTGCCCCTAAAGCATACGCCAATTACGGGCTCGTCTGTTCTTCTTCTTGATATGTCGAGAGAGGAAGGAGTGAAACTTCAGGTGTTGGAGCAAGGCAGGATCCATTAGTGATCACTCGACCTGGTTGGTCCTTACGGCCAGCATATCTCGTTTCTCTGGCGCCGCCGCCAAGACTCGTCTGTTCTCTACCATTTTTGCAGTGGTTGTTGCCTTCGTACATCCCAACGCCTCTTAGCTTTCCACCAAAGGGGTAAGTTGTGTTGTCTATTTAACGTTATTAGTTGTTCTAATAGGATTTTAAGTGGGTTTTGTATGAATTTCCTCCTATTTCTCGTATTATGATAATGATCTCTTTTGTTTCGATAGTCCGATTGTAACACGCCTGTTTCTTAGTCTAATGATGTAGTCTTGTCGTGTTGTTGGGTGTTAAGTGTTCAATTGTTGATTGTCAAGTTATTGGTACTCTTGGTTATCCATTTACGCTCACTCGGTGTTTGATGTGGGATGCAAATTAAAAGTTGTCTTCATTTGGGCCGAATGGTGAATTCGTTTCAAATGTTCCCTTCGCATATCAAAAAGAAGAGGAAAGACTTATGTATGCTTGAATGACATTCTCTTTGCTGGCACATTTGTGAAAGCAGCTTCACTTGTTAGATTCAATTCAATAATTGTTGATAGTGAAGTAACGTGTTTGTTACTCGTTAGAGACGTACTTTACGCTATGGATGGTTTTAAATTTGATTTATAGGCTCAACTATTGACGAGAGTTTATCATAAAATCTTGGCTTCATTATAGGGTACCGTAATGAAGGTTCAAACATTGGGGTGATCTATGAATATATGCCTTATGGAAAACTTACAAGAGATAGGGCCTAATGTTGAGCATCTTTTTGGTTTCTTGGATGCAGATGTTTGAATAATGTGCAACGCCAATGCTCTGGATGCTGAATGAAAGAAGCATGGTAATGTGCACATAAATCAAAATGATTCTTGGGTCTGCCCTCTCTGATGCCTTTTGGCTTTGATTTGAGGGCATGATTCCGCAGCAAACGCGACGGTATAGGGGGATCACTGTTTCAGTGGTATTCTGTGAGCAGCCACTTTGTGCATTTATTGCCAAAGGTTAGGTCTGTCTCCAATCCATCTGTTTCAGTGGTATTCTGGGAGCAGCCACTTTGTGCATTTATTGCCAAAGGTTAGGTCTGTCTCCTATCCTTCCCCCGCCCATACCCCCAATTATTGGGGACTAAATGGGTTATGTTATTGTTGTATTGTTGGATGCAGATGTTTGAATGTGAAGCAGCAAAGTTTTTGGACCATGTGAATGCTGGAATTGAAGACTTTCCAACATGGGTACTTATCTTCTTTGGGTGTTTTGTTCTATCTTTTTTATCATATTTTGTGAATTGGGTAAGTAGATAGATGCGTTTTATGATAAAAATTGAAAGTGAGTTGATTATACAAATTAGGGTTTTGTGAGATCCCCATCACGCTGGATTCTTTCATATATGTGTGTAAGGTAGATCTATGCGCTTCTCGTATGGACCACTGGTTGTGCAAAGAAATTTCAAAGTCCTGCTTGTATTACTATTTCTGTGTGTGTGTGTGTGTGTGTGTGTGTGTGTGAGAGAGAGAGAGAGAGAGAGATGAGCAAACAAATTTAATACGTGTGCATCATCATTGATTGCGTCTTGTAGCAAGTCTGGTATAAATTTGAGGTTTTCTTATTCAATTTTGTTAGGTTCTCGTATTCGGTTTTATCCTACATATACTAAATCCTTTCTTGTTTGTATGGGAAGGTGTTCTGAGCTGAATTATGCTTTTAATTACAGAATTGTTCAGGCGTGCAAAATTTTGATTTTGGTTTAACTTGAGAGCTTACAAGCCCATTAGTATTTGATGTGACAGTGGTGATTCCAAAGGCCAATCTTGCAAGAAATTGTCGAAGGGAGGTTTTTTCACCATGTATTTGTTGTTAACGTGCATGTCAAATATTGAAGCGGTCATATTTTTCAGCTTTACATCTGGAGAGAGTGAACACCGTGCGATGTCCATGTGGATGTTGTGAGGCAGGTTTTCCAAAATGCAACACTCTGCAATAACATATGTTTGGTTTTAATTTTTGACAATTTGTTATGGTCTAAATATGCCTGGAAAAACAGCAGTATTTATCAACGATCCAGAAATGGAATGGAAATAGTCTTGGTTACATTGATGTAGTGAAATTGCAATACAATGTGGTCTTGTTTGGGTAGGTCTTGTTTTGATCCAAAAAAATGTCTTGTTTTCAGTAGGTTTGTGATGGAGAAAAACAGCTTAAAGGTGACTTCACTTGATTCATTGAATACGATCAAGGTTTAACTGCATACATGAATGCAACCAAATGATCATGTTTTTGTTAGTGGGCTTTACCCAGCTAATAAACAAAGTCGAGCTGGATTAAAAATTTGTACATTAAGGATCTTGATAGACAAAATCATGAGCACAAACTCTGTGCGTGCACGGAGGCTCTAACTAGTAATATATAAGGCAATCCGACCAGTTACAGAGCTTCCTTTTGATGATTGTTGACTCGTTCTGTCAGCAAGTTCCTTGTTGGGTAAAAGCCGGATGTCACTTTTTGAGTCATGTGGTTATGTTAAGTAATAGCAGGTCAGCTGAGACGGGTTGTTACAGGTGGTATCAGAGCACAATCCTGATGCCAACTACTGTTAACTTGAAATTAATCTTTTGAGCCACATAATTAAGTTAAGAGTTTAATAGGCAAGCTAGTGGATCGTTACACAATAGGTTTTCAAATGGTATACCCTCGCCCCACATTTATGGTCCAAAATTTTATACTATTTGATGTTAATACAAGGCCTAGCAAAATGAAAAGTAAATTTTCTTTGCCGAAAGATCCACATCAAAATCTTTCATTGTAGGCTAAATAGAAAAAGAAACTTCTTTAACTAAAGGCATAAAAAAAAAAATTATTGGCTAAACCTTTGGCTGGAAGGTATGAAAAAAGAGAGAATTAAAGAGAAAATTATTAAGAAGAAAAATGAAAGAAACATGGAGGAAAAAAATAGTTTTTTTTTTTAGATTTTCTGTATTTTTTCTCTATTAATTATAAAGATCCACAATAAATTTTTTTTACATTTTCTCTGTTCATAAAAGAATTTACTCTATTCGTTTTTTACCATTTTCTGCCCTTTCATCTCTCAAAGCTTAGCAAACTTTTAGATTTTTCCAATTTCCTTATGTTCCAAGCAAAGCCTAAAGATTGTCCACGAAAAAAATCTGAACAAAAATCAAACCAAGGAAAAAAAAAAAACTTTTTATTTTATTTTTGCATAAATTTTATAGGCACCCCGAGGGATGTCTTAATGACAAATACCCTTTCATGTATGAGAAATGACGAGAGAACATTCTTTACACCGGCGGTGTAAACTAAAGTTTCCTCTAAATCTATTACATTGCACCATTTGTCTAAAACAGTGGTCCCAAAAAGTAGAACACGGCCACATGGCGCAATGCAATATATTTGGAGGAAATTTTAGTTTACACCACTGGTGTAAAGAATGTTTTCTCGAGAAATGACTATAAAATTCTTGTGGTTTCAATGTTCATTTCATACATTAAACCAACAACTGTTTGACTAAACAAGTGAAAGGAATAAGCCAAAAGTTTCATACATTAACGAATTTGTCCTTTTTAATGATATAACGAATAATAAAAAGCTCTCAACTCTCATTTTTTTTGACAAATAAGTAATAAAATATTCATTCATGACAGAATAATGAGTCTTTTGAGTAGTAAAAATAAGTTGTCACTAATAATTTTTCCAATTTCTTTTTTTATCAAAATTGCTCCTTCAATGAATAAAAAAAGTCATGTAGCTTAAAAATAAGTGAGAGTTGATGACTATTGCTTTTTATCAGATAGGGTGAATTTTCAGATAAGTCATTTTTTGGCTCATTTTATCACGAAAATGACTAAAAATAAGTGAGATTTGATGATTTTTATTGCTTTTTATTATTAGATAGGGTGAATGTCTAGATAAGTTATTTTTGACTCGTTTCATCACATGTATTGCCAGACAATTTGTCGATTATTGTCAATTGGGGATGTCGGTGAAATGCACGTAGAAATCATAATGGTTCATCGTTATTTCTCATACGTGAGGATATCCGTCATTAAGTAAATCCTCAGGGGGTATATGTGAAATTTACCCTTTCTTTTTCCTATTATTGGTCAGCCATGATGCTGTCGGGGCCTCCAAGAAGATATTTACTGTGGGTCCTCCAACACAGGATCACAGCTCACAGAAGATCCAAAGAAATTCTCAACAGACGGCTCCTTGCCGCGTCGTTGTCGCGTTATTAAATCCAATTTGAGATTCTCCAATGGAATGCCAATTCGTCTTAGATTTTCACCCAAAGACTTCGTAAATTACAGCAATAGAAAAGCGTCCCATTTCTTACGTAGCTTTTATACGGCAGCTTTCCGAGTTATAGTAATATTTTTGTCCTCGTGTGAAATTTTCCTGGTCAACTCGTTTTGCTCTTCGAACCCATTCTTTGAAAGATACCGCGTTTGCAGCTTGTTTTTGTTGGATCTGCTAATAAACAAAAGGGAAGGAATTGCTTCTAATTTCCTTTGTGGGTCAAAATTTTAGATAAAAGACAAGGTCTTGCTCGGAGGTGATTCATTTTGAATGATTGAGTTGATTGAAGCTCCAATTTCTTGATTTTTGATGTTGGGTATTTCAAATATTCCATCTTTTGTGTGAGAATTTTCTGGGTTTTCGTTGGTTCGACAGATTGCGATCCGAAGTTCTGAGGGTTTTTTTTTGGGTGAATTCTTTCGGTGGAGCCAGCAAGAACATTTGTGGAAAGTTGTGATTGGGACCTTTCAAGGGCTTTCTGGTGAAAATTTGGATTGGCTGGGTGATTAGTGCTGGAAATATTGCATATTTCGAATGTGTATCTTGATGGGGAATACTTTCTAGGGTTTATTGGAGGCAGATTTGAGGACACAGTGCACATAGCTTTTGGGTTTCTTTTTGAATAGATAGGATGCGTTTAGACTTTGATTGAGGTTCAAATGGATGTCAGAGGAGTGCTTCGTTTCTTTGCACTTGCCCTTTTATGTTTCAATTGGGCAGCAGCTGGTTCAGAAGGCAATAGGAAGGCTGATGAACTAGTATTGGCATATCGATTCTACTCGGCTTTGGGGGAGATAAATGATGACCTGGTAGAGTTGACTATTACTACTTCTAAGAGCAGTGAAATCATTGATAAATGCAACTTACTTCAGTTCCTGTGTGTTATTGTATCCGTATAGAATCTTAGATACCTTTGTGCATATGCTTATGCTTTGCTATGTTTTATTCCCAATGCATATTTGCGCATGGTTGATGATGTTTACTGTGGCTTAGTGTAGTGTACGTGAAGATTGGTTTCGTGCTTCTCTGAACGCTTATTTGGATTCTAAAGTACTACAAAGCATGATCTCGTGTTAGGTGTCACTGGGAACTTGTTTGTCATGGAAATACAACTTTGCTTTTGCACGCAAACCTCGTACAAAATGCAAACAAGGACTTCTAATGTAGTTTCCCAATGCCTACAACTACCTCTAAAGGCTTTCATCTAAGTGTTCCCACATTTTTCTTGTGGCTACTTGGTTTCAGGAGGATTTGAAAGGGCATTCTTTATCCAATGTTTTCTGGCATTAACTATCATGTGCGAAGGATATGGGAACTTGGTAGACGTATAGTGCCACATTCGGCAAAGCAATAGCGGGAAAATGAATGATCCTTTAACTATTACATGAACATGTTAATAGACGAGACATATGTGTCAGTAGTTGAATGGCACAATGCATGGTGCTTTAATTGTACAGTTGGAAAATGCATATAGCTAGATCGGTGGTTGAGAAAATGCATCGTCCATCCATAATTGCACAGTAGATATGCGCAGTTCTTGTTTTCTCACAATTGATCTTTGTCTTTACGCAACGGATCTTTTCCACTTTTTACTTGATGTTTTTGTTTTCCAACCTTCAACATGCTGAAAGACTCCCAACTTGGACCAAGTGTAGAAACAGCAGTTAAGTTTTATCCATTTACTTCCAGTTTTTCTATTGAAGGTAGATAAAATTCTTCTTATTCTTCATATGTATAAAGGAGAAGAAAACAATTCTTTCCTGTGATTAACATTCTCCCCTAAATCTTGTACAAACCTGAATAATATATTTCTCATTTATGATTTCTACTGTAAGGCAGTATATTTGATTGTTGATTACAACTGTTCTAAAAGCTTACGTTATCACATAGAGGAGGAGTTCATAAGTTGTCTCAACACACTGCTTATGTGCGGTCTGGCTTTCTTGCATACGCAGGCCGAACACGTGCAAAAATTTGAATTAATAGGTAGACGACTGGTTTTGTACCAAGGATATATTGGTTACTTTATGACCATATTAGATTGTGAACTGCCTACTCGTCTAAAAGCTTAAGCGATTAGAAAGAGGGGTGACTTCATTGTATATAGTCTAAAGTCTCAACATAGGGTTCCTGTATTCCTTGTTCAAGTCTGGAGAAACTGTAACCTTGTCCATTATTCAACTCTTAACAAAATAGTTTCCTTGTCGATAGAAGTTTCTACTGTGCTGTGTTATTTCCACTTGAAAGGATTAAAATGCTGTTACTTTGTTGTTGGAATTTTAATATGACCATTTTATGGTCTTTAAGATGCTTATGTTGTACATACTACGTGCATATTAGGGTCTGTTGAATGGTTGAACTTGAACCTGGCAGTGGCTAGTGTAGCACATTCGACATGCTTACAGTATAAAGTGTAAATATGTAATAGAGGCATCCCTAGTGAAGTTTTTGCATTTGTTTTTGGTAAATACCCCAATGAAGATTTGACTGGATTCTATTATTTATGTTGACTTACTTTGCAAAGCGAATCCTTAGTGGAGTAGAAGTATTTGTTTGGTACTACATATGACTGAGGTTAATGTATCTTTTCCGATTCGTGCTAATGATATCTGATGAAGCATTGGTACTGCAGGCAGAGCTATTGTGGGTCCATTGTTGGGTAGACTTGATCAATGCAAAGGGGGCTCTTGAAGATCTTCAATTATATGCAGCAGAGGAAAAGTCCGGTGTTGATACTTCAATTGGTTCTAGTAGTACTCTGTTATCAGAAGAAGACACTCAGAAACCTGTCCATGTCCTGAATCCTGAGGTGAATCGGATTTTGGATTGTCTAAGACAGAAAAATCTCCCGTCTCTTATTTATGGTGAAGAGGGTGTCTCTAAGAGTTGGTACACCAAATACCTGGAGTTCTTTTCTGCCCGAACCGATGCTCCTAGGAGGCGTCATTTGCTTCAGAGTCCTGCATCACTACCTGCCCCATCCCCTTCAGTTGGATCTCCTGCACCTAGCCCATCACCATCTCCCACTCCATCACCTTCAGATTCTCAGCTCGCTGCTCAATCTCCAGCTCCAGTAGTCCCTTTTTCCACACCCACTTTCAGTGCTTCAAACTTACAACCCACAGCTGATGGACAGACAAATACAAAAAATAGCAACCGTAAACCAGTTGTTGTTGCTGTTGTCGTAACTGCAACATTGTCGTTCGTTTTTGCTGCATTCCTCTTTTTCTGCTACTGTTGTAGGAAGCGCTCTGGAGGTGGAAGGAATGACGAGAGGCCTCTTCTGAGCTTAAGCTTAAGCGACTATTCCATTGGTAGATACACAACTCCTCTGTAATCTGATTAATTTCTACCATTAGTTGCTGTTAGACTTTCTGATGTTATTTGAACTTTGGCTTTTCAGGTTCTGCATACAAAATATTTTCTCCGGGGAACTCTATAACCAAAGAGAAGCATGATATTCAGTCATTCAATACCAACTTAACCAATAGCAATGGGGATTCATCTCTGGGTGCCAATTATTATGGTGAATCAGATATTTTCAGTGCTCCAAAAGCTGATACTCAGTCCGTCGGTGCCGCCAAAACCTCAACATGGGATTCTGTACCAATTTCTCATTCTTCTCTGAAACCGCCACCTGGAAGGCTGAGCAATCCTGCTGGATTCCCTCCCTTAAAGCCTCCGCCTGGCAGGGAAGATAGCTTGCCTTCAAAACGACCTTCTCTTGGAAATGGAAGCCCTCCTCCACCGCCGCCACCGCTACCTGTTCCAGCATCTTCTCTGAAAGCTTCTTCTGGCACTCCGCGGCCTCCCCCTTCAGGCCCACCACCTCCACCTTTACCTTCTGGTATTAAAACTGGTCCCCGCCCTCCACCACCACCACCAAGAAGTGGTGCTCCTCCTCCTCGGCCCCCGCCAATGGGCTCAAAGCCACCTCGATCTTCACCTTTTGGACCAAATCATCCGACAAATCCCGCTGGTGAAGGAAGTGAAGCTGATGGTACCAAAACTAAGCTAAAGCCATTCTTCTGGGATAAGGTGCTAGCAAACCCCGATCATTCAATGGTTTGGAATGAAATTAGAGCAGGGTCATTCCAGTAAGTCAAAAATTCTGTGCTTTGTTGGTGGTACTTGTTGATTCTTTAATATATCTGCCTGCTGAAGTGCAGTAAATATGTCTATTGTAGGTTCAATGAAGAGATGATAGAAACTCTATTTGGTTATGCCCCTCCTGAGAGAAACAGAAGTGAGGCCAAGAAAGAGTCATCATCCCAAGACCCTTCAACCCAGTGTATTCAAATTATTGATTCAAAAAAGGCTCAAAATTTGTCGATTCTTTTGCGCGCGTTGAATGTGACGACAGAAGAAGTTTGTGATGCACTTCAAGAAGGTAAATTTCAACTCTTTTTTCCTTTTTCAAGTTTTTTTATGCCATTAAAGAAGTGGGGAAAAAATATTGGGTGGTTAGTGAACTTTTGATGGTCTACTAGAATTTGACTGCGTACTGCCAATCATTTGTTGACAGCAAAATGTGATATTAAATTCTTCCGTTGATATCAGATATCCACCTAAATAACAGGATCTGTGTTTTAACAACTTTTACTAATGCAACATTACTCTAGAACCCGTTGCTTGTGAAATTCTTAGTAAAGCTGGATATTTCTGTGGACCCGAGTGGTCACAAGGATAAAATATTGTTGTTACAGAAATAACAACTTACTTCTGAGATGTACTGATTTTTTAAAGGAAACAGAAGCAGTGAAAACCCTTGTCATTTAGGGAGACAGATTAATTGACCTATCTGCCTGGTTATCAATCATTATGCATCGCTGGAGTACTATAATGAAAATGGTGGTACACTGTTTCAACATTCGGCTTCTTTTTAGATGCCGCTTAATAGCACTAATTTACGCATTTTGCATTGGGAGCAATGTATATAACCTTGTTGGTTTAAACAGGAAATGAGCTTCCCTCAGAGCTCCTTCAGACTTTGTTCAAGATGGCACCTACACCCGAAGAAGAACTGAAACTTAGGCTTTTCAGTGATGATCTTTCTCGACTTGGGCCTGCTGACCGGTTTCTAAAAGTCTTGGTCGACATCCCATTTGCCTTTAAAAGAATGGAATCTTTGCTTTTCATGGGCACTTTCCAAGAGGAGGTTTTAATGATTAAGGATTCCTTCACAACCTTAGAGGTACGACATTGGACCTCTGGAATGCATCATTTATTGATTGTTGTATCCCTCTGTAGCATTTCTCCTCCAAATCATTTGAGCTAATGTTACCGTTAAAGCATTCAACTTAAAATCCATTGGCAATGAGTGGAAAGGCTGCCATGTATGGTATAGTAGTTTGGCGGTGATCTATGTAGCACGGACACGGATATAGATACGGACACAGGATTTCTGAAAAAGGTACATAGACACGGCGGGCGACACAGCAAAAATAAATAATATTTATTATATGCCAATGGAAATATATTAATATGTACAACCATGAAGCTTCAATATATATAAACAATCATCATATATCCATCATATTATACTTTCAACCCCAAATATTTGAAGTAATGCATGTACCACCAATAATTGGAAAAAAATGCATATTTAATCCCTCCCGTGTGTCCCTCCCGTGTCCCTCGTGTGCCCGCCTAAAACAATTAATTAAATTTATGGGACACACCACGTGGTGTGTCCCATACATATTGTGCCGTGACCCTGTGTCGGACACAGGAACACTCCTGCCTCTAGGAGTATCGGTGCTACATATGCGGTGGTGATGAAAAATTTTGGATAAGCTCTAATAGTTACGTTCTCTGACATATGCCTATTACTTCGCCTTTGTATAGTAAAGTTCTATTTATAAATGGAATTGGAAGAAGTATGGTAACTTTTAGTTTTAGGCGCAAGCAATTGCATGAATGCACATTTCCAAAGAATATACTGATTAAAAAAATAAAAGATTGAAAATCCCACAACATATGTAAATAGCCATTGCTGCATCTGATTAAAAAATAAAAATAAAAGAGAGAAATCCCACAACATATGTGAATAGCCATTGCTGCGTCTAAACCTTGTGGTATCTCTATCACAGGCTGCTTGCGCAGAACTTAGGAAGAGTAGGCTATTCCTCAAGCTCCTAGAAGCTGTTCTTAAAACTGGCAATCGCATGAATGTTGGAACATTCCGTGGTGGGGCACAAGCCTTCAAACTCGACACACTTTTGAAATTATCAGATGTAAAAGGAACAGATGGAAAAACTACTCTCCTCCATTTTGTTGTGCTGGAAATAATCCGCTCAGAAGGTGTAAGGGCTGCCCGGACAGCCAGAGAGAGCCAGACCATGTCCACGATCAGATCTGATGACCTCCTTGACGATCCTTCTGGCGATTCAGAAGAGCACTATCGTAGCCTTGGTCTTCAGGCTGTTTCAGGTTTGAGTACAGAGCTTGAGAATGTGAAGAGAGCTGCAGTTTTGGATGCTGACAGCTTAACAGGAGTTGTTGCCAAACTTGGTCATCAAATTGTTAAAGCCAGAGATTTTCTCGACTCAGATATGAAGAATGTGGATGAAGAAAATGGGTTCCACCGGACTTTAAAGAGTTTTGTGCAGAATGCCGAGGTTGATATCATCTCATTGATTGAGGAAGAAAAGAGAATAGTGGCTCTGGTTAAAAGCACAGGAGATTATTTCCATGGGAAGGCCGGAAAGGATGAGGGGCTGCGACTATTTGTTGTTGTTCGGGATTTCTTGTTTATGTTAGATAAGGCATGCAAAGATGTTAAAGATGCGCCTAAGAAACCAAATAGGAAACCCAGCGGAGAGGGGTCCACCGTTAAACCTTCTTCTGACCCTCGCTCGTCTCCTGATCCTCGTCAGCGGCTTTTTCCAGCTATCACAGACCGTCGGATGGATAGCTCTAGTTCAGATGATGACACACCATAGCCTTTGCTAAGAAGAGGTATATGAGATTCTTAGGAACCTCCCGTTAATTTTTCTTAGAAATCAAGCAATTGAATTGACAAATTATATCTAAGATAATTAGTGCTTTTAGTTTTTTTCCCAGGCATGTATCAGGTGGCTCAGAGTCCAGAATGTTGATACTCTTCTCAAAAATCAAACCTTGACTGACGAAGCTAACACTTGCACGCTGTTGTATGTTGGACCAGAGGGCTTTGTTCTGTTCTTTCGATATCGATTAGCCCGCCGCGCAGCAATACCAGTACTTGGACAGTTGAAATTTTGTTTATTGTTTCATTCACAGTTATAGCCACAATTTTGTTAATAATTCTTTCAGGGATTAGGAATCGCAAGTGTAGTTTGGTAAATTGTATCAAAATGTAGGGATTGCTCCAATGCTGTGAATGTTTTGTTTAAAGGAAAGATGCATGAAATTCTGCTATTTTTGAAATTCTTTCTTACAATGTAGTATCAAAGAAAGGGAGGAGTGACAAAGTCTGAGATTGCTGTTTTGATAACTAAATACTCAAATTCTGCTCTGACATCTATTGAGTAATGGCATAATTCAGTTATTCAATAAAATTGAAATTGTCTGAAACTTTGAGCTTTTCAAAGTTGCAAGTATTCACAAGACTATGTTGTTCAATGCCTTTGTTTACCTTTACAGGGTATTCCTATTCCCCATTCTGGGGCTTATGGTAATTTGACAGCAATGTGAGTGTTTTTTTTTTTTTTTGGTCTGTGTTGCATCGCGAGTGTTTACTCTGATGTGAGTGTGCCCATTGGCCACACGTTAACAAGACCCTTTATTAATTAGTCGTCAAAATCAATAGTGGTTAAAGAGATAGCCATCAGAGAGTACAATTGTCCGGTACTCAGGTCTCACTTTTAGTAGAGCTTGTACATGACCATTGGAGCACATATGTATCATTGAACTAGTTGGGTTCGTAAAGTCTTGTTCTGACTTAATTTGCTACATCGTGTACTATGACGTGATTTTTGTCTTGTATTTTTTGTTTCTTAGTAAGTTTTTCTTTGTGCTATTATTTGTGTATTGGTTTTGATCGAGTCCACAGCAAAACAAACTCACAAAAAATGGTCTCACTTTTAGTCGAGCTTGTACTTGTACATGAGTTAATACAATGGTAGTTACACCATTGGAGCACAAATATATCATTGAACTTGTTGGGTTCGCAAAGTCTTATTCTGACTTAATCTGCTACTTCGTTGACTATGACGGGATTTTTGTCTTGGACTCCATCCGTCCCTTTTTAAACAATCCCTTTGGAAAAGGTGTATTTTTTTGGATGTTAAAAAAATGTACTTTCGTATAATGTTGTTAAATTTTTTTTCCATCAAATTAAAGTACTCAATGAGCACTTTAATTTGGTATAAAACACATTAAAAAATCATATAGAGAAATATGTTTTTTAGGGGTTTAAAATTGCACCTATTCGTATAGTGGTCATTTAAAAAGAGATGGAGAGTTTCTTTTTTTTTTTTTTCTTGGTTTTTCTTTGTGCTATTATTTGTGTATTAGTTTTGATTGAGTCTACAGCAAAACAAGCCACGACTTAACTCTCACAAAAATGGACCCCTGTTTATTTCTCTAGTGCCATGTAACAATGCAAAGTTAATTCTAATTAATGGAGATGTCCTTAGTTTGTTCCATTTCAATCTTCACACATTAATGGCATTTACTCCCAAAACTGAGATTCCTCCACATAAAGGGAAGGCAAATAAATTACTACTCCAACTATGAAGATTGGGTCCACTTGGGTTAGAGCATCTCTGGTGGTCGGAGCCAATTTGTGAAAGTAAAATCTTCTTTTTGGCTTGCTAGAGTGTGATTTTGCCAAGTTTTGGCAAAATTGCTACAATGATACCAGAGATATTTTTTGGCCAACTTTATTGGTAGTCGTTGGATCACCTCCCATATGGCCATATCACAGGCCATAAAATCACACCCAATCTCAGCCTTTGGGAAAAATAGTCAGGGCCATTTTCCTTGCCAAATTTGACTAAAGAAATGGTCGGGGCCATTTTTTTCTCCTGTTTTGGCTTTGGCCGGAGGTTTGGCTCAGACGCTCTTGACCCCCCAGAAGTTAAGAGTTATAAATAGAGTTCACCCATACAGTTCACGATGACCAAGAAAGAGCTTCTATATGATTGTCAGAGCTGCAAATTTTTAACTCCTCAAAAAACTTCTTGATTTCTTGAAATACAGCATCTTCAAGAATTGCCCAAGAAACGAAATCCTCTTACTATCTCCCCTGTTTATTCCTTGTGATTTCTCAGACTTAACTGAATGGCACATTATAGCCCACAATCTCCTCTTGAATTTCTTTCTGAAAAGGAAGAATCTGAAGAGGAAGTTGATAGTGTTACTGATGATCAACAACCACAATCTGAAGAAATAGAAGAACAAGAAGAAGTAGAAACTGCTGATCATAATCATTCGATTTTTTCGCTTTGTGTTGAGAAACTATCATCTGAAAGGAAATCCATCATGGATACTGATTCTGCTTCCGGTTCTTCTTCCTCTTCTTATGACAATCAATTCGTAGAAGAAAATGCGACGTCGTCTGATAGTACCATTGCGCAAGAACCTCCCTTTCGCAGTGTCTTTGCCTTGAAACCAAGGGATCTGAAAATGAAGGGCGTCTCTTTTACTCCAGAATTGCCAGCAAAACGATCCTTTGATAATGCTGTTGAAGAAGATGATTGTCAGATACAGAAAACGAATAGGGAGGAGGGAGAGGCTCAAAATGAGAATCGCGATGATGAGGAGCCAAGAAATGGGTCAAACAAGCTATTGCTTGAGAGGTTGGGAAGAGATGAAGGCATTCTTGATTACTACTCGAAGAACGGGGAATACCCAATTGCCAATTCGAGTGCCAAGACCGATTTTGTCAAAAACTCACTTGAAGAAGCATCTGAGGGAAAGGTTCTTGAAGTCAAGAATGCCGGCGATCTGATTGAGTTGGATGAAGATAAGAGGGGTTCTAAAGCTGGAGAAAAAGAGCATGGTTTGTCTATGTATCCTTTCCTGAAAGAGTCATTGCAGTTTGTTACTATGAATTTGAACGATTTGGCACCAGTAATAGTAGAGGGTATGGGCTTGATTGGAGACTCTAAGGTGGAAGATTTGAATGAAAAATGGAGGAAGTTGAAGGTGGAGGAAATCGAGCTGTTTGTGAAGCGATTGGATTTGATTCTGGAGCAGACAAAGCTCGTACTCGAGGCGATTGAGTCCTCATCTCTGCACTAGTGAACTAGCCAAAGTATTGCTCAGATGATGAATGTTGCGTTCTGCTTCCTACAATTTTCTGGAAATCCCCCGTCTTTTTATCTGTCGCGAGTAAAAGGTAGTACTTGTACAACAGGAACTATGTGGCTGTGGAATTCGATTAATCCCTACTTCGTTACTATGAGACCGATTTGCTTTCAAAGAAATAAAATTCTATGCTAAAATGGTGATGTTGAAATGCTCTGTGATCCTTCACGGAATTGCTTCAGATCTTCAATAAAAACCAAGCTTGAACATTGTCAACTTTTCCTTCTTGCCTACTATAAATTCATTTGCTATTTCGGGGTTTAGAATCTAAAGGGCTTTCCAAAACCACACTTCATTGGCCTAATGGCCTTGCAATTGGACCCCCATTTGATTGGTCAAATGACAAATGGATCACAATTCACAAGTCCCTGTAAGTTACTAAGTTGGTATTTACATCCCACTACAAAAGTTGGTGGAATTAAAATATCAATCTTCAAATGAAGTATGAACCATATATCTTCTCCATTTTGTGAGATAGGAGTAATTATTCTCTTCACAATTAGATGGCAAAATCAAAACATGGCCTTGCCAAAAAAACAGATTCAAACCCACATCCAAATTCATCCTCGAGTCTGACTTTGTTCTCATTTAAAAAGAATGAACACATTACCTTCATTATGATCGGTAAAAATTGGGTAAAATCCACAAAATCAATGCACTTTTTGATAACAACAAAATTAGTTCTCCTCCTCCTCCTAAACTCATGCTTCCTTTCACGCTTCCTCATTCTTTTCACTTGATTCAACTCATCAAATCATCCACATAAAAATTGAACTTTCTTTTTTTAGCTGCAATACAATTTGAACCTGGTAAGCCCCAATATACCCATATGAGAACTGCACATCCCTACCCATTTGCAGGTGGTATTGGCGTATCAGCATATGCAATCTTTCGTATAACAAAAGATAGAGAACTCCGACCTACAAAGCTGGAATCAAAACAAGGGGGGTGTAGAAACATCCATTGGTTCAACCATTCATCAATGTAATTGGATCTGTCATGATATAACAGAACACTGATTGATATTCACATAATAAACGAAACTCCTAAAACACTACTACAACAAAAATGAAAAACCCACAAACAAGAAGAAACAGTAGACTCCCAAAACCTAATTTTGAACCTAAACAACACTAATAAGGTCTCTTATCCAAATGAGATGGCTAATCTTCGTCAGCAGCAGGCTTTGATGAGCCAGTCTTCTTTGGGAGCAGAAGGTTGTGAATGTTGGGCATGACTCCACCGTTGGCAATGGTGACATCTCCGAGAAGCTTGCTGAGCTCTTCATCATTCCTCACGGCCAATTGGATGTGTCGTGGAACAATACGGGTTTTCTTGTTGTCTCTCGCTGCGTTTCCAGCCAACTCAAGCACCTGAAATCACACAATCAACAACCCAATTACACAATTTTAAAAACATAAAATTCGGGGAAATGGGGCTTTTTCAGGAATGAAACTTGATTGGAGGCTACACAATTGAGGGGTTTCTCGGGCAAAAGAAAATTGATTGGAACCCTCAAATCTGAAAAACCTCACATAATCATGACCAAACCCACACAGCTTCCAAACCATATAGTTTAGAAGCCTAGAAATTAGGGCTTTTCTCGAAAAACTCAAATTACAGTCCAAATTACACAACCAAAACCCTAAAAAATGGGGCTTTTTATCGAACGAGTGCAAAATGATTAGAGGAAATCAAATCTGAGACAAATTTCAACATGTAATCGCAAAACTACAACCAAACACACAAATTTTCGAAACCCTAGAAACTTGGGGGTTTCTTCAGGATTTGAAATTCGATTAAAAGAAATGGACATGAGAGTATTTACCTCAGCAGCGAGGTACTCAAGGACGGCGGCGAGGTAAACCGGAGCTCCAGCACCCACTCTCTCGGCGTACTTACCGGCTTTCAAGAACCTGGCGATACGGCCGACGGGAAATTGGAGGCCGGCTTTGCTACTCCTCGACGTGGCCTTCTTTGAGGCTCCAGATCCTAGGGTTTTGCCTCGGCCGGCCATTGTTGATCCCAATGACAGTTGTTGAGATTTCTAGAGAGAGAAGGAAGGGATGCGGGAGGCAAGGGGTCGAGGAGAGAGAAGGAATATAGACGGGTGGAGGTGGATGAGTCGGTCTCTGCGTTTATATAGTGGTTGGGTTTTGAATTTGGGCCAGTAAGAGAGAAGTACGCGGATTGAGGTCTGTTGCCGTTGGATTTGAGACTAATGAACGGTGGAGATTGAGATCACCGGTTGCCCGCTTTTTGGAATGGATTGTCTCGTCTCGAGGGATCCGTTAAAATCATGTACGGAATATTTGACTTCCACAAAAACCGATATCGCGATATCTCATCCCTGTGGAATTAAAACCAGCCAAACTGACAAAATCGAAAAAATCGTAAAATAGGTTTGGAATTATATTTTTTTTTCCAAGTGTTGGTCCGATTCGAGTTTTAATTTTGCTGAAATTTCAAACCAGTTAGATTTCGGTTTCATTGAAGCAAGTATAGTTAAAAACCGAATCGGAGCGTTATATTTATGCATAAAAATAGTTATATATACACGTATAGATAGAGAAAGTAAAAAAGAAAAGCCTTACTACCATAGAAAAAACAATTAACTAACCTGTTGAGCAATTATGAGCCGTCAAAATTTCAAACTACAAAGACCTTAACACTCAACCCTAATATGACAATTAATTGTGCTAGAATTATTGTTTGGATTATTGTACATGCTTATGATGGAGTTTTAATCAAAGTTTGTGAATCATTTGGCTGAATAATAAGAAAAACAAATTTAGTGATCCTCGTCCAATTAACATTTTTATCCAAATCGAAAAAAACAAAAAACCCAGTCGAATCGAATAACACCGAACCAAACCAAATCAAATATCAAACGGTTTGGTTTCGGTTTATTCATTTAGAAACCAAAAAATTTGGTTGGTCAAAGAAAATGCAAAAAAACTGAACCCATTACACCCCAAAAATTTCTGCGCCCGAGATTTCGATCGTAGGGATTTTCCTCTCTCTCTCTGAAAGGCATTTTTTTGGAGAAATTGGGTCGAGGGATCCAAATTATATTCAAGTACGATGTAGTTTTTAGAAAAACGGGTATTACAACTGTGATCTGGGCTAATTTTAGAAAATAACTTAGAGTCGCTACCTGGCATAAAGTTTAGGTATGCCGAGTCAACTCTTGACCACAGGTCCAAATACCTGGTTTTTCGAAATGACTAAGTCTTGTGGTCTTATGTCAAAAAGAGTTCAGTAATTCATTGTTACGAGGGGAAAAGCCGGAGCACTCCACATCAACCTTTTCGGTGCTTGCTTCTCTTTGAAAACATGTGATTAAAAGCTTTTCAAACTTGATGAAAAGAAGATAATATGGTTCAAGATAAACAAGAAAAGGCAACCGAGCCCTTCTCAGGACTGGCTACGTATCTCTTGGACGGGAGAATCAGGTTACATGTAATTCGAACCACGTTGTTGGGATTAGAAAAAGAGGACTCGTTAGACAGTTATTTTGTTTTGTTGAAGTTTTGAAGAAGTTCATATAAAAAGAAAGATTTGGGAGAAGTAAACCTGACGGGACGTATAGAGTAAAATGACTGTTGAAAATCTGGCCTTTTGAAATTGGAGAATGGCGTTACCCATATTCAAAATTTGGAACACAAAAGCACTTCTCTAGGCGCGTTACTAAGTTGCTTTCCTAAAGACAGTATTTGTTCCCTCTAGACGGTGTGCACCGTGTTACAGTAAATTTGCTTTCAAAATACAATGAAGTCCGAACTCAAAGTTCATTCAATTTGTGTTTGCACAAATGATGACATAAAGACTATCCACTAAGAAAATGAAAAAAAAAAAGAAAAAGAATTGATATTCTATTTATATGCATAAAAACAGAATATTAGTATGCCTAAAAATTCTAGGAAGAGAGTATGTAGAGAGAGAAAGAGCAATCCAACATGGAATTTTTGGCGTAAAGAATAACTTTATAAATGGTCTATTTATACACTTAATTACTAGACACCATGCCCCTTTGTAGGCAGTAGGCACCCCTTTTTCAACACCTCCGGAGTAACACGTGGTACTACTAACTATTTACATAGCGACAAATCATTCGGTTGGGATAATTATCATTTGCTTTTGTTGGATGGTTGAGAAACAAATTGTGACTCAGATAGTGTGGTGACAATCTTTTATTCGTGGAGAGTACCACATGGCAACAAGCAAAGACAACAAAAAAAAACACCAACAACCAATACAACAGAAGAAAAGATAGTAAATGATGCTACTAGTGCAACTTTAAGGACCAACGACCATAGAGAATTACCCTCCCCATGTTGAATGGCTTAAGAAATTTCCATCTCCTTGCCCTTGGGGTCCCTGTCATACCCACAATCCCACAACAAAATAAATGCTCATGAGATTCCTTCCTATTAGAACACAAAACACACTCTTTAGATGAGACCACAGGCCAACAAAGAAGCCCATCTTTTGTGGCTAATCTACCATGGAAAGCCCCCATTGTATCATAGCCCATCCAGGTACCTGATGAGTGAACCAAACAAGGTTATCCCTAGGAACAATAGGAACAGCTCTGATGGCAAGTATTAGGAACAAGAGATACCGGAGTGTTAGCAACTATAGATGTGATTGAGTTCCAAGAGTCATCATAAATAATGGATGCAACTCTAGGAGTTAATGACCTCATTAGGTGGAAAACAATCCAGCCGCCAAATTCCTGAAATAAGCGTCCGATTTGTCATGCCCTCGTTTTTCAACATAAATAAATAAACATTTTGTAAAGGATAATTTCATTCAAAATCATTCCAAAAGCCATCTCACATCATGACTAGTTTATAGAGTAACAGATGGTCCAACTTGGGTACGCGTATCCTATGATAAGAATATAATTTAGAGTACCAAGTATTTAAAGTTATTACAGTGATCCAAAGTCAAAAAAGAGGAATAAATAAGTTACAAGTTCATCTTTAGCAAAAATATGATATATAAAATATGAGAAAATAGCTTCTTCATGTAACGTCTCTCATCCATGTAATGCACCGCATGCTAATTAACTCATGCTCCATGAGTCCATGTGTTGTATATGAAATTATTAAGGTGAGTTACACTAGCTAGTAGAGGTTTATCTACAAATTCTAAGTGAATATGCGATGAAATGAGCATGAGATAGGTAGAGTAATCTTTGTCAACAACAGTGACAAATATAAAGCAAAAAAGCTGTACGTACACACGTTCGTGTACGTATAGTGCATGGACCTCGCAACTTGACCGTTGATTTGTTGGAATGAACGGCTATGTATATTGCCTACGCGTACGGCGTACATCCGGACGCATAGCCGGAATGAATATAAATTGTGTGTGTAGATTTCATCTTCTTCATACCTCGCCCACTCTCTCCCTCAATTACGTTTCTCTCTCATCAACAAAATCAGAAGAAAAATTTTCTTTTGGCGGTTGTTAGGCGAGAACCAGAATGTGAGACGTGCGAGAACACAGCGGTAAAACGACTTACAGGAATGGGAGCCATAAGTTAATTTACGCAGGTTTGGTGAAGATCATTTTCTTCGTAAAATATTTTCTCCAATTCATTCCAACCAAACACCAAAATTTAGGAAATTAAGTAAGTATGCGCTATGAACAAGTTGAAACTTCACTTGTTCCACCCTCCAAAACCGCCGCCACCACATTCCACCAAGTCTTTCAACGCTACAATCAACCGTCTCTCCTCCGAAGGCTTACACAAGGACGTCCTTCACACCTACGCATCCATGCTCAAAACCAACACACCACCAGACGCCTACACTTTCCCTAGTCTGCTCAAAGCCTGCACTTCTCTCAACCTCCTCTCCCTTGGCCTCTCTATCCACCAACGCATTCTAGTTAATGGCTACTCTCCTGATCCTTACAATGGATCTTCTTTGATTCACTTCTATGCTAAATTTGGGCACACCCACATTGCCCGCCAAGTGTTTGATATAATGCCGGACCGGAAAAACGTAGTTCCGTGGACTGCTATCATTGGCTGTTATGCTCGAACCGGAGACTTCAAAACGGCGGTTTGTATGTATAACGAGATGCTGTATGAAGGGATTAGACCCAGTTCGGTTACCATGTTGGGGTTGCTTTGTGGAGTTTTGGAAATTACACATGTGCAATGTGTGCATGCTTGTGTGGTGTTCTATGGGTTTGGGTCTGATTTGGCTGTGGCGAATTCTATGTTGGATGTGTATGGGAAATGTGGAGGAGTTGAGGATGCCAGGATACTGTTTGAAATGATGGAAAGAAGGGATGTAGTTTCATGGAATTCCTTGGTTTCTGGTTATGCCTCGGTTGGGAATGTTGGAGAAATTTTGGATCTAATGAGAAGAATGAGGGTTGAAGATTTCAATCTTGACCAACAGACAATTGGGTCATTGGTGTCTGCTATTGCAAGGCAGGGTGAACTTGAAATAGGACAGTTAGTGCATGCTTGGATATTAACTTCAGGGTTTGAATTGGATGCCCATGTGGAAACATCTCTTATAGTTTTGTATTCAAAATGTGGAAAAATTGATGATGCTTTTCAGTTATTTGAACGAACCCCGAATAAGGATATCATCCAATGGACGGCGATGATATCAGGGCTTGTGCAGAACAAACGTGCAGACAAGGCACTCACATTGTTCCAATGTATGTTACTTTCAGGTATTAAGCCACCTATTGCCACCATAGCTAGTGGGCTTGCAGCTTGTGGCCAACTTGGCTCCTTGTCTCTTGGAACTTCAATCCACGCCTACATGTTACGGCAAAGAATGGCGCTAGACATTACTGCCCAAAACTCTCTTGTGACTATGTATGTAAAGTGCGATCGCCTGATGCAAAGTCAAGCTGTTTTTGATACAATGGAGAAAAGAGACGTGGTTTCTTGGAACGCAATTTTTGCTGGATATACACAAAATGGCAACTTATACAAGTCCTTATGTTTATTCAATGAAATGAGAACAACCCTTCAGCGACCCGATTCATTAACTATTGTCTCCCTTCTCCAGGCTTGTGCCTCGATTGGGGCTCTCCATCAGGGGAAATGGGTTCACAATTTTGTCATTAGGAGCTTCCGTGGATCATGCACGATGATTGACTCAGCTTTGGTTGATATGTACTGTAAATGCGGTGACTTAGACACTGCTAGGAAGTGTTTTGATCGGATGTCGTATCATGATCTAGTCCCATGGAGCACAGTGATTGCTGGATATGGAAGTCATGGTAAAGGGGAGATGGCTTTGGCAATGTACGACAAGTTTCTGCTTACTGGCCTCGAGCCGAACCATGTCATTTTCCTATCTGTTCTAAGTGCCTGTAATCATAACGGGCTTGTCAACCAGGGTTTAAATGTTTTCTACTCTATGCGAAATGATTATCGGGTCGAACCAAAACTTGAGCACCTTTCTTGTATTGTTGACCTCCTGAGTCGAGCAGGACGAGTCGAACATGCATACATTTTTTACAAGAGGATGTTCCAAGAGCCAGTAGTAAGTGTTTTAGGCATACTCCTTGATGCTTGTCGAATGAGTGGTAATTTAGAACTTGGGAACATTATTGCCAGAGATATGTGCATGTCAAAACCTATGGATGCTAGGAACTACTTGCAAGTAGCACAGAGCTATGCTTCAATGGAAAGATGGGATGGTGTGAACGAGGCTTGGAACCAGATGAGGTCTCTTGGCCTTATAAAACTTCCCGGTTGGAGTTTTGTTGATCTGAATGGAGCTATTACAACATTCTTAACCCATCACGCTTCACATCCCCAACACAAAGACATCTTTCGACTATTGAACTTCTTGAGCAAAGAAATGAGGGATTTGGGGGCTAATTTCAGAACCGACATTCTAAATATACGATGACATATTGACATGCAAAAGGATTATATCTATGATTGAGAGGCATGGCTCAATGTGATTATGCTCCTCAAGATGAGATTGAAGGGTGGATCAGCATAGCTTGAGAAAAGCCGCGCTGAAATATTCCGTGAACCAAATGGAAGACAGGGCTCATGGTAATACCATACCGATAAGAGTATCTTCCTCAATTTGAAAAGACTCTGACCTAGTTGAAAACCTGTGGGCAATTCCTCTGGGTAATCTTTTATGGCTTCTGTATAGATGCGACTGGGAAGAGGTGAGAGCTCACTTTATTCTCTATTTGAAGGCGGAAATACTTAAACAAGTTGAAGTATCTGATATTTATTGTTGGAAATTCACATGTTTCCTGTCATCTCCTCTCATTTTCACATCTATACTTAAAGATAATTACAACCAACTTCTTATTTTTGTTTCTCATAAAAGTTGCATAGACCTGCCTTTAGGACGCTTGAGCTTCTTATTATAGTTTTCATTTAATGCAGAAACTTCAGAAGCAGCACAACTAGACCCAAATGCAAACTATTTTCAAACGCTATTTGCTGTAAGCACTAGATTCATGTTTTCTTTGCGGTTTTGATTATTTTATATGATATTTGGCATACATTTCTTTGTTTTTTCGTTAGATGAGTGATACCAAAGGTGAACTTGACGGACAAATGGTAACCTTCGCTTTATAGAATCAATCTACTAAAGAGATGGAATTAAAAGGCTGGCATAGTGGCATCGTATTACATTTAACTATGCAAATATGGGACCTCAACAGATCAAAAGAATAAAGGTGATGTTTTTATGCATCTCCCTGTTATGTGATGATTAATATATAGGGTACCTGATGTCTCTTACAGAAGTGGTTCGACGTACTGATAGTTACTTTTCCAATTTTTAACCCATCACCTCCTTAGCTTTATTTTAAGAACTATGTTATGCAAATTTAGAGAAATGGTGACTTCACTTGGACCTATTTATTGGTGAATGCTTTAGGAACTTGTAGGGGAAATACTTGACTCAAAGCGTTTGTTCTTTTTTGTTTTTAGCTTGGAAGGTTGCATGCTTTTCCCCTACATGCAATTGAACTTGCATCGATTACCAAAAAAAAAAAAACTTGCATTTCTTTTAAGCGCCCGGGCATGTTCACATAAGTTAGTTGCAGTATGCATCGTACTCCTTTGGTTACCACAAAAATCATTAAATCTACAGCTGTAGCTCTACCCATAGCCTTGTCATACAGTGGGCCATACTTGGAAGAAAATGTTCTAGATTCCATGATTTCCTTAAAAGTCAATTCAGCAGATGCTCTTCCCAAGCCTCTCATGCTTTTCTTTTCTTTCTTTGACAACCAGTAGCAATTACGGAGTAGCATGATAGAATTCGATATTCTTCATAGTGGCGGCATTATTCACAAAGACCCACATTGCTGCTCGTTTCTGCTTTCTCCATGGCGAACTCTCGATGCTCTTTGCCCTCGCATCCTGAGTTTGTGGGGGTGTGTGAATGTATCTATGTGTATTGAATTGTATCTTCTATTTTAGGCATCTAGATCGTATCGTGATAATATATTTCTGTTTCTTTTATTTTAGGTATTGATTTTGTTGAGGGTTTTCAAGGTTTTCCCTATTTAAACATGTTTAGCGTTGTAACATTTAATCATTCAGAAATGCTATTTAGTCTCTTCTCTGAAACATTGTAGTTCTATCCCATTAGGGTGCTTGTGTGGGAGTTGTTATGCTTAACCATGTTCTGATGGTCCATTATATTCTGAAACAAAAGATAAATGTTTCAGATAGCAAGGAAGAGAGAGAGGGAGATGGATTTGAACGTGCAAGGGCCAAAAGATGTGACTGAGCCAAATCTGAAGAGGCCAAAAGCTGAAGGTTCTTCTTCTCCATTGATTGATACGATGATCTCTGGGAGCAGTAATGGTTCTTCTGATGCCTGTGTAAGGTTGAAGGCAGCGGGGAAAATTTGTTTCCTGCACAGGCTAAGGGGGAACTCAATTTTACAGCTATTAAGATAGAGACTCATTCTTGCATTGAAGATCATAAAGACTGGGCATAAATTTTCTATGGGAAACATGGACATACTGAATCTTCCCGAGGATTGTGAGCTGATGAACTTGGTTAAACTTGCAAGGCATTCATTGCTTAAAAATTGGGCATTTATTCAAGACTCTGCGATTTGTTTCTTGTGTTTGTTGTCCCTAGACTGGTATGAATGTGTAATTCTATTGGTTTCCAGCCCTGAACTTTGGTTTCTGGTTATTCTTTTGACTCTTTTCCGTAATTTGGTAGTGTGCGATGCCTGTCCACAATATTTATTGTATTACTTAAAAAAATTTGCATCATTATTAACAACTGTTTGCTGGATTTGTTAGGATGCTCTGATCCAGCATTCCCTACAAATGATTCACTTCTGCCTTGTGCTGAACTTTCAAGGACGTATAGCAAGATACGCAATGAGTCATCTGCCATGCTGAATAATAAGAGGTTGACTACTAAAATGGATCCAAAAAGCTTGAGTGCCGATGATGCACGGAGTTTTGCATCCAGATTTCCATTGCTAAATGATACTATTGGTGTGGAATCTGAGGGACGGGACATTGTTGATGAAAATAGAATCGCTGAGACACAGGCTTTTAACGACTGCAGTCTATTTGAAATGTGGTCAGGTATGTACACGCCAAGGGAACTTGTTTTGTTTTACTACAATTTTCTTTTGCATTCAGGTATTTGCTCTCATGAACCGGGTGAGACTTGCAATAATTGTGTCCATCATTGCTTTAATCTCTCATTCATGAGTCTTAACGAGTCAATTTTTTTTAAATATTTATGCTCTCATACATGTTTAGAACTTCAAATAAATTTTTTATTTCGTAAGTAAATAAGTTTATAGATATAGTAGAAAATAAAAAAACTTATAAAAATTTAAGTTTATAGTGATGTTAAAAGTAGGGTCTTGCTAACGGTAACAACCCGTTAAGGGTACAAAAAAGTACACTTGTTGGGTCCCATTTGTACGTACAAGTGGGACCCAACAAGTGTACTTTTTTGTATCCTTAACGCATGCAATGTTGCATTCGTTAGCATTTCCCTTAAAGGTTTATACATGTTTAAGTTATAAATTTTTATTACATGCATGTAAAAGTTTATACATATTCAAGGTTATATATGAAATTCTAATGAGATACTCATATATTCCAGGTTTGCGAGCTAATCGATCCGAATAATGTCGAGTTCAGGTTTGGCTCATTTATTAAACAAGCCTAAATTAGAGGCTCAGGTTCGGTTCGTTTAGTACCTAAATCGAACTCGAATAAGCGTTTACCGAATCGAGCCTCAAACCGTTCACGAATAACTCAGTTCATTTATAGCTGTGTGTATCCCTGTATGAGGGCCACCCCCTCCCCATCCCTGGTTTCTATTCCTTTCCTCTATATTTAGCTACTGGTGGGTTTAAATAATAATAGAGGCACATGGAATAGTATAAAGTCTACAGTTTCTATAGGATCAGATATTTTTTGTGATTCTAAGTATGCTAAAAGTTGATTTTGATTTTTTTTGTTGTAAATAATACTATTAGCTTTTGTTGCTGCTTCAACCCGATGGATTTGGCTAATGTTCGGGAATGACCTAACGGTCTTGGCTTGAAACCTAGAAGTTTGTGAAATAACTCTGGGAGGGGCTGTAAGGATTAGTCCGAAGTGTTCGTAAGCTAGCTCGGGACTCTTGCATTATAGAAAACAAATGACTATCTTTTTCTACGAAAATTCAAATTTCGTAATCTGCACTAGAATCTGAAACTAATCTGAAATGGGAATACATATCTACAGGTATCGTAAATGCACTATAAATATCAGTGTATCCCTTGTCCCTCCTTTCACACCACACGATTAGAGGATGGGGTGATGCAGAGGGTGGTGGTCTAGGACATGAGACCCCTCCTTCACATCACAAGATCAAATGATCATGCCTTAAAGACTTTATTTATTTTTATTTTTTTATTATTTTTTAAAGCAGAAAATCATTCAAGTTATATTGATGTGAAAAGGATTATAACTAAAACAACAATAAGAAGACAAAACACAACTAAAACAACAAAATAGAAAAAGGAAAAGCTGCAACAAATCAACGCCAGTGTCGAACACATTAGTCACACTCGTGAAGGTGGGCAGAATAAAGATTTGCAATTAATTGAAGCTCGTTCTTGCTGTAGGCTAAGGACAATTACTAGATCCGCTGCCAGATGTCGCCATTGAAAAACTTAAAAATCTATTGACTTGGCCGATCGGATCCAAGAGCCAAAATTCAGAGCAGGTTCCCGAGAGAGTTATATAAACAATTTCATGGGTTTGATCCCTTTTGATTGTTTTTTCCAAGCTCGAATAGAAATTATGTAACTGACCCCATAAAATAAAGAAAAAACACTTATTATTTTTGCAATGAAAGTTGGTGAAGAAACAACTTAGGGGGTGTTTCATAACAAAAAAAATAGTTTTTTCCAAAACTCAAGACAGGTCATTCTCTCACAATAGATTACATAAAAAACTATGAAAAACATGTTTATTCTAAAAACACCCTTAGCGGAACACCCTTTTAGTAATGAAACCAGTGATCAACATAATAGACCTAAGCCTTAGTTCATGTACTAAAAAGAATATCTTTAATACGAATTGATAAGGGAAACAATTTTGACATTTCACATTTTGATAACCACACTCTAATTTTTGTCTTTAAGTGTTCATGTTATGCATATTTTGAACCCTAGAAATCAAATATTGAAGTGTGGTTATCAAAACGTAGAATGCTAAAATCAATTATGTTGAGAGGGATGACTTGGTAGTATCTGATTCTACCGCGACACATTGAAAACCCAAAAGCCAAGACCATCAAACAAGCCTCCCTAATTGTAGCCACACCAATTTAAACCTGGTTAACTCTCTCGTTGGTAATATTCTCACGCTGTCTCGCATGCCTCTTTTTCAATATTTTTGAAGCTTTATTTTTTTAACTATTTTGGCTAAATAATTCGTTTGAATGTTTTTTTGTCTTTATTCTCTCTCCTCTCTTCCCCTGTCCTTTTTCCCCCTCCTCCTCCAATCTCGTTGATTGACAATGGAGATCACAAATCATCAAACAACTTCGAGTTCGTTGGCAAAGGCAACCACACAACCTCGTGAGGCAACGAAGACGTCGGATTTTGAGCCAGTGATCAAACTATCCAGATCATCAACCATCTCGAGTCAAGAGCGTAGACCATCGGTAGAAGAAGACAGAACTTTAACGCCTTTCTTTGGTTTATGGATCTAGGTGTGGTTTTTGTCTAGATCTAAGTGTGGTTTTTTCTTTCTTTGGTTTATATACATATAGTTATATATATGTAGAGATATATTTGTGGGTTATTCAATTTATCTTTGTAAAGTCTTCCTTTCTCATGAATCTAGGTTTTCTGGGTTAATCAGATAATGCTAGGTAATTAATTTACCATGTTTTTGAACAATTTTTTAATTCCAATGTTAGTTATTTACCATGATGTTGCTTCTTATTTTTTGTACTGTGAACATGGTTTATTGGTTTCTCGTATTGGATAATTCAGTACAGTAAACATTGCAAATCAATAAACCATGATTCTATGTCCTTACAAAATGGATTATGAAAAATAAATTACCATGTTCTCTTATGTCTTCTCCCACTTTTCATGTTCACGTTATAGTTCTCGTTAGTGGTTTAATTTGTTTACCATGTTAGTGATTCGTCTAGTGAACATGGTTTATTAATCTATCATGTTTTCTGTATTTAACGTTTTTAATTTATCATTTTTTTTATACTAGCTAAGATGGTTCATTAGTTTATCACGTTTTTTACATTGTCTAATATGGTTACTTAATTTATCATCTTTTATGTGTTCGTTGTCATAAGGAATTTTTCATATTTTTTTTAGATTTTAGGTGTGAGAAGATTAGGAGAGAGAGAGAGAGAGAGAGAGAGAGAGAGAGAGAGAGAGAGAGAGAGAGAGAAATATTAGGAAAATTAGAAGAGAGAAATATTAGGAAAATTGGGAGAGAGAAAGGGTATTTTGGGGTTTATTTGAATATCAGGATGAAATCATAAGAATTCAAATCTCATAGGATGGAATCATAATGATATTTTTTGTACAGGATCCCTAATTAACTCTCCCTTAAAAAATTCTGCATTTATTAGTTTTGCGACAATTTATTTTGTGTGGATTATTGGTTCTTCTTGTTGAGAGGAATCTAAACACTAAAAATGTGTTCAAAATTATTTTCTTGAATAAAGACAAAAATAATTTAAGTTTGGCAGATTTTTAGATTATTTTTGTCTTTATTAAAAAAATAGTAATAATTTTTCACTTTTTAGATTCCTCTCGATGAGACAAACTAATAATTTATAATAAAAAATTGAATTAATAAATACAAATTTTTTAATACAAACAAAAAAATAGTTTGCAATAATTATTTAGCCAAAACAGGAGGAGTCTTCCCTCCAATCTATAAAGTTTTCAGAGGTGGGGTAAATGCAAGCTGTAAATGTTTTGTACTGGTGATGGAAGTGCACCCTATGTAGGTGTAAAAATTTCAACATAGGACACATGGATTAGGGCCCTTTAGGGCCCATCTACATCTTCATTTGGAATTTGATGGTCTGCTGTTAAAATAATGGCATCCAGATCCCAATAAGAGCATCTCTGGTGGTCGGATTCGTTTAAGGGAGCCACACTTATTTTTTAGCTTGCTATAATGTGATTTTGCAAAATTTTGGTAAAATTGCTCCAATGATATCCAAGCTATTTTTGGCCAACATGATTTGTTGCCGTTGGATCACTCCCACATTGTAGCCATAAAATCACTCACAATAATGGCTAGGGCCATTTTCTAGGCAAAATTTGGCCAAAAAAATGGGTGGGGCCAATTCTTTTTTACTCCTGCTTTGGCATGCCATTGGAGACGTGTAAAATGGTCTAAGAGACAATTTTTTGTTTAGGCCGGAGGTTTGGCTTCATGTTTGAGATGCTCTTAGCTATTTGTTACTCAGTACTATCTTTTGGATGTGCACCATTAGTTAAAACTTGCACTTGAGCAGCTCAAGACTTGACACATTAAGGCTCAACTTGTTTAATAAACGAGCTCGAGCTAGAGTTTTAGGTTTGTGTAGACAACAGGCCGATTTCAACACTTTAAAGGTCAGCTCGGGTCGGCTTGAAAAACTCGACTCGTTTATATAGAATTGGCTTGTTTATGTTTTGGTCGTTTAGTAAATGTATTGGATTCAGCTTGAGCTCAAGTTTTAGGCGTGTAGCACATATATTCAAGTTTTGGGGCTTCAAACAAGTTACCTTCTAATGCAGCTCATTTTATTTTCAATTTTTTCATGTGGTAAAAAAGATACTACTCCATTTTTCACTGGATAAATGTAAATGTTGCACTATCCGTACTTTTCAAAAAATTGTTTATATTATGAACTTACAATATATATTTTTTAATTTAAAAATCATTGTATTATATAAGTAGGTGAATTCAAAAAAAAAATTTCATATTAAATATAAAAATATTTTAAATTAAAAACTACTCCCTCCGTTCCAATTTTATAGTCCCTTTTGGGAGTTCGTGCCACTTTTCAAAGTGTTATATCTTATAATCTACAATGTTTTAGGTGATTTTGAACACTTTGTTAATTAGATTAAATCAAGATCTATCAAACAAGATCCATATTGCATATAAAATGTATTACCGATTGAAAGATATAATCGTTTTTTTATCCGGTTAGAATAGAACGAGGGACTATAAAATTGGGACGGAGGGAGTATGAAGTACGGAGTATTTTTTTTAAGAAGATTAAATAGTGAAACACTGACATTTAAACTTCTGCGTTAACCTCTTTTTATAATTTAAGTTTTCTAAACAAAACATCTCTTTACAAAATAAATTTTCTCTCTTTCCTTCTTTCAAATTCCCCGGTTGAGATTTACAGAATTGTAAAGTGTTTAATCCGAACTATCAGTTCAGTAATCAATGATTCAAATTCTATTACATGTAAAAAAACATTTGAAATTTGTATCGCTAAAAACATTTTTAAACGACTCAGATTCAGGACCATTTCCGGGATTTACACAAAAAAGATCCTCCGTCAAAAGAACAGAATCCGAATTTGCTGAGAAAGGAAATAAAGAAAAATAGGAGCAGTAAAATACTGGAAGTACCTCACCGCTAAAATCAAAAGGTTTCATGTTATAGGATAGGAGTAGGACCAAAGGAACTATGCCTAGTCTAGAATCCAAAGATCCTTGTTGGATTCATTAAAACAAAAAATCTCTCAGACTGCCTGTGAATTTCTCTACTTTCTCCAATTCGTTTGAGGTGAGTAATAAGTGTCGGTCAATTCAGTGTGTCCCTTTCTCTGTTGTCTGTCACTCCCAGTTACTGCCATTTATTTGGTCCAATGAACAAGGTGTTTATGTCAGTATAGTATAGTTGTCATGTTCCTCAATAACCAAAGATTCTCATTTTCTTGATTTTCTCCCCATTTCGGCATTTCCATTCAAATGGGTTTTCCCTTTGTTTTCTTGCTATGAGCCCTTTTCTCTTGGTTGTTGCATTCCTTTAAAAAGTGGGTTTTTTTTTTACCATCATTTGTTTTTGGAAAACTAATTGATGTTTTCGGAAGCAACTTTCATTTGGTTCTGAAAATGGAAAGGAAATCACGGAGGAAATGATTTCCTACCAAAGCTAGAAAGTTAACTTAAGTGGGGATTTTATACCAAAGGCAGCACTTTTCTGCTTTACAAGAGAAAAAAGGAAGGAAAATGACAACAGATTTGCAATGATATTGAAGAAAGTTGTGAGCAAATAAAAAGGCTAAGAGGATTCTTTGATGATGGGTATGGAGATTTGAAGTGGGTTTTAGAGAGAGAGAGAGAGAGAGAGAGAGAAGAAAAATGCCAACAGTTTGGTTAAACTTGAAGAGATCCTTGCACTGCAAATCAGAGCCGTCAGATGTCCATGATCCAAAGGCCAGGAAACACTTGAGCACAATCTTGACAAGAAAAGTAGCTAGGTCTGGTTGTTCAAGGTCCATAGCAAATCTCAAGGATGTGATTCATGGAAGCAGAAGGCACATGGAAAAGCCCCCAAGTTGTAGCCCAAGATCCATAGGGAGCAATGAGTTCCTCAACCCAATAACCCATGAAGTGATTTTGAGTAATTCAACGTGTGAGCTCAAAATCACTGGCTTTGGTGGTTTCCAAGAAGGGTTAAGTGGCGGCGGCGGCGGTATTGGTGGTGGTGGATCAGCATTTGTGGGTACTTTAAGGCCTGGGACACCTGGCCCTGGAGGGCACCCTACAATGCACTACTTTAATCCTTCAAAAAGGGCTTCAAATACTCAAAGAAAGAGTACTAATGCTTCTCCTTGGTCAGAGAGGGGAGGGTCTGGTTTTGGGGATTCTGGTATTTCTGGCGGCGGCGGTGATGGTGATAATGGGAATTTCTCAGACCCTAAGAGTTCATTGGGAATAGATGGAAATGGGCCATCTGCAGTGACATGCCACAAGTGTGGTGAACAGTTTGGGAAATGGCAAGCTCTAGAAGCCCATCATCTTTCTAAGCATGCTGGTAATAAACTGTTTGCTCATCTCTTACGGGATTTTTTGATTATTTCCCTGTTATCCCTAGCAAATAGGTCATTTTTTTGTTACAATTTTGCGAAAATTTTAGTGCACTTTCCTCCAAATACAAAAGGAATCAAGATTTTTCCCAAAGTTTCTTCATTTGTCTGCTGTTTCCTTGAATTTCATATCCTGTTTCCCTAGCAATTTCCCCTTCATTGTAAGAAATTACTTGGCATTTGGTATTGTGATTCACGTAGGCGATCTCTATTGACGGACTTGAGGCTCGGTTTGGTTTGGTTCGATTTACTAGGCATTTGTTATCCTTTGCTGAAAGATTTTGGCATGCCAACCTCCATATTGTCGTCGATTCTTTGCCAATATAGTTAATATCTGTACTCAAATACAAAGAATTTCCAGATATAATTAAGTTTATACACCCAATTCTTGATATCTTTAAATTCTGCAAATCCCCCGTCCTTCCAAAACAATTTGATCATTGTTGTTCTTACAAGATTCCATGTAATTTCTTCCAAATACGTAGAATTGAATATATTGCCTCCTTTTCAATACAGCAAACTTAGTAATTGGCATTTACAAAATGTAAAATTTCTCTGAAATTTTACATTTTGTCAGCAGCTAACTCAATGCTCTATCGTGCAGTTACTGAACTAGTGGAGGGCGATTCGTCAAGGAAAATCGTTGAAATAATCTGCCGGACAAGTTGGCTAAAATCTGAAAACCATTGTGGTCGGATCGAGAGGGTTTTGAAAGTTCACAACATGCAAAAGACTCTAGCCCGGTTTGAAGAGTATCGTGAAATGGTGAAAAGTAAAGCTAGCAAACTCCCCAAGAAACACCCGCGGTGCCTAGCCGATGGGAACGAACTTCTAAGGTTCTATGGTACAACCGTAGCTTGCTCTCTTGGCATTAATGGCTGTTCCAGTCTCTGTCTATCAGAAAGATGTAGTGTTTGTAAGATAATAAGGAACGGGTTTTCCACCAAAAAGGAAAGCAAGGGTGGAATAGGCGTTTTCACAACTTCTACAAGTGGGAGAGCTTTTGAAGACATTGAAATGTACGGGGATGATCCATCTGTGAAGAAAGCTTTGATAGTTTGTAGAGTTATTGCAGGAAGAGTTCATAGGCCATTGGAGAACATACAAGAAATGGCCGGCCAATCGGGGTTCGATTCATTGGCTGGAAAAGTGGGTCTTTATTCAAACATTGAGGAGCTTTATTTGCTCAATCCTAAAGCTCTCCTGCCTTGCTTTGTGGTAATCTGCAAACCCTAAAAAAAAAAAAAAATGCTCTTGTTACTCTTGTGAGTAAGTTTGAATCATTTTTGGGGGCTTTTCTGTGCTAGAAGTATCCTATCCTTTCTTTCCCACATATAAATATTTGTGCTCCTTCATGCTTACGGTATCTGTAATTTCCTTGATCAGTGGAGTAGTAATTTGTATTGTTTACTCTAATACTCACAGAAAATCTGTATATTCCTTTTTGATGCTCGGAGGATCTGCACAATCTCCTGACCATATGTTGATTTATGTTTTACATGAAACAATATCTTTGTCTTCATACAAGTTGTGTGACTTAATAGTTAAACGGCTAATTAATCTGAACAAATTAGGTTGCCTTAGTTGATGAGCTAGTTGCTTCTAAGGTCAAGTTTGTCCTTTCACCTCAAACCTCAATTGTGCTTTTAGCTGCATAAACTAAGCTTGCGATAACTGCACTTTGAAATCTTCAATGATGAATTGACACCTAATGCTATCAACTTGGTTTCCATGTGATTTGGAGAAGGGTCACTATAATAGAACTGTCCAAAGCATGTTTGTGCATTGTAGGATGCATAAGTAAACACTAATGAATATTCCTCCACATGCATCAATAAGTGTGAAAAGGGCATGTGGTCCTTGGTTGGATGCTTGTGTTTCATTAAAAGTTTGTTCCAGAGCTAGCAGACAACGATCGACATAGAAGTTTTACATTCATATGCTATTTGTCTGGTATAAAAACTGTATCTCTACGTCTCCTCTCCTCAACTGAATTCTAGCTTACGTTGACGTGTTTGGAGTTTCCCAATTTCTAGCAGTTCTACAATTCAGTCAGGTTTGATTTTTCTTTGGAGATTTTTTTATCTGGATCAACTACACATTTAAGATAAGGTTAGGGACCAGCAAAGTAGAAGAGGGGGTTAGACACCATTCTCTATCTTTACATGATTTCAAAATGGTAACTTCTATAGTTTCTTAAAAAGCATCTATATGGGTATGAGTTAATCATTTCCTTACTGCTGCACAATATCTCCATAGCTTTTAAAGCCCTCTGGAGTCTGGTGGGAACCAATTCCAAGATAAAGGTAAACGGTCCAGATAAAGTTGAATCCACAAATTCGAATAGATTGTAAACAGTTGGTATTCTTAAATGCTGGGATAGGAGTAGCTTGGGAGCAGATGAGCACAAGAGAAGATGTATAGTGCAGCTGGCATTGTCTGCTGATTTAGACCCTTCAGTTCCTGAAGATGCTAAATTGCTGATCTATAACTTTGTTTAATTTGCTGTAAGAAGTAAGAGCCCATCAAGAAAACTCGTAATTTTTGTATGATTAAACCGTCTAGAGGCTGGATACTAGTACAGACTACAGAGTCAGAGAGCTGGTGTGTTTGTGATATCTTTTGGGTGGTTTTAGATTTTATTGTGAGAGGAATTAATTTTGATGCATTAGATTTTGCTTTTCAAAATTTTCCAGATCTTAAGTTTCGACAAAGATCCCGAAGATATGATACCACGTGCCGAAGTCCACTTGGGTGCTTTTTGATTAAATTGAAAACTGAAGTTGAAAGCTGAAAAATTAAATGCTGAAAACTGAATGCTGAATTCTTTAAGCAAAAAAGTCGTTTGATAAAAATATATAGTTGAAGTAAAGATGTTGAACTGTCATAACTCATAAGAGAGAGTGATTTTATTGAGGGGTGTTGAGGCTTCTCTTTTTCTATTTTTTTTCCGAGACGGTCAAGGTGTCTAGACCAATTTACCCGCACTCTAACTAATCTCCTCCCCGGTAAGGTCAAAGGCTAGGACATCCACGCCGGGAATAGAATATGGGATTCACTTTAGGCTTCTCTTTTGGTTGTTTCGTTCTACACTGCATTGAACACAATACATTCTCCCTCCGTCCCAAAAAGTTTGGCCTACTTATGAATTTCAAAATTTTATGCACAATACACAATATTACCCAAAAACTTGTAACTTTTCAAGTTTGCCCTTTATTAGTTGATTCTAATAAAATAAGAGTTAATCAAGTTTTGAATTTAAATTGTTTTCCGGAAAGCGAAAAATCTTGCCACCAATGTAATCAAAGAACTTTTTCGAAATTTTAAAACGAACTTTAAACTTTAAATTTTTTAATTATTCTTCTTTTGGTCTCTCAAGGGAAGAAATAGAATTTACCAACTTTCTTTTGTTGAAAATTTTAAATTGGTCCTATATTTTGGGACAGCTAAAAAAGAAAAGTATGCCAAACTCTTTGAGACGGATGCAGTAGAATTTATCAAAGAGGAAGCTGTGGCGGCTGTATTAACAATTAGTGAATCATTGACATGTATAAAGGTGTAGGTGGTTGAGGCCTATTGACAGGAAATTATGAGTTAGTCTGGTGACAGAATTTTCGGGATTCAGTTCTATAGATCCAAAGCAGATGCAGCAAAAGGACATCTTACATTCAAACATCAGCAATAATTCAAGTCCTTTTTTAAAGTTATCATTCATTAGAATATGCTTGAGACACATGCAATGAATACCATAAATTAATGACTGTTTAGTTTGTCAACCATACCAACAAATGTTGTTTTGAAATGGTAGGCAACAACTAAGGGGTGTTAGAGAGTCTCTTTTTGGCTTTTTATATTTTGCAATTTGTATTTTTTATTTTTTTGGTCATTATCAGAATATATTGTTGCATTTATAGTGTGTTTGAGAGATATGCGCATCACGTATTTTGTAACATGAATATTGTTTTGGAGATACGTGTAGAATAAATTTTGTTGGTGTTTATATTAACCAAAATAAGAAAAATGAAAAATGAGAAGTAAAAGAACACCTCTCCCCCTACTTTTGCCTTTTTCTCTCCATCATCAAAAACCAAAAATGTATTTTGTTGGAATTCATTTTGGTAGGATTGAGCCAAACAACGAAAATGGGAAAACGGGAAAATGAAAATGTGATAAGTTAGGTCCCAAACACCCCCTAACACAAACCTTTGACTTGCACAATTGAAAACCAGATGGTTAAAACCTAGCTCAGATAGTCCTCTAGCCGGACTCTCTGCTCTCACTCTCAATCCTCGTTTTACGCTCTCGTTCACAATTTTTGCTTTCACGAATTTTAATAGTTTGGAATTTTTTGAAGTGCACTTTCAAGCTTTTGCTTCTGCTTTCCTTCACACTTGCGCACGCACATTACGGGACTTTGTTTAAAACCTTCTTACAGTAATTAAACTAAATCCATCAAAGGGAGTTTATGAAAAGAGCCTGAAACAGGTTGTATCACCACAATACTTGGACATACAAATTACAGTACCTCATTAGATTTCTCAAGCTACTTAGGAAGAAATACTTCAGTATTGGAATGCTACAAATACATAAAGCTATTAGAATGCAACATTGGCATTGTCTGGCTTTACAATGGGGCACAGAAAGCCAGTGTCTATGCAAGAATTAATGGTATCGGTTATTATGTCTTCCAAGTCATACTTGAAATTAAAGCCCAAATCTCTTAACTTCTTCGATGAAATCTCCGACGGGATTGAAGAATGTTCTTCCCCTGCAAGTCTGGAAACACAACGAAAACCAGATTTTTGAATTTGTTTGAAAAAACGGAAAAAACATCTGAAAGAAATAAATACCTCTGCACATTTGAGAAACCATATTCGACAGAGAGTTTATCAACAAGTTCGGACAATACACAGCTGCGGAAAGAACATATGTATCGACCTTCTGCTCTAGCATGCTCCATGAGGAATATGTGGGCACTGCATATATCTTCTATATGAACTAAAGCAACTGACCCCATTCTTGAATTCACACCATTTAAGATTGAAGAGAGCTTAGGGTCACCTGAATATACCCATAATCAAAATTTTAGAGCATGATATATAAAGTGTTCACGAACATAGCATTAATTCAAATTTTTTCTTTTGATAGGCAAAATTTTTTTAATGAAAATTTGACAAAGGGTACATTAAGTTGGGGGAGAGGGGAGGGGAGGGGAGGGGAATCGAACCAAGGTTGGAGAAATTAAAACACCCGTTGGGTCCAAGCCTTAAAAAAATCCAGTGAGCCAAGCGTCCCTAGCGCAATACACCTAAAAGCCTAGCTCAAATAGGGCATACCCAGTACAACAATGAAGCCCAAACCACCCAAAAACTCAACAAAGGGCTAAAGCCCAAACAGGCCAAGCCCACACCCAAACCCTAAACTAAAAGACCCAGCCAACCTTGCCATCTGCTGCCGCGCCAAAACCGAGCTGCCGACCTACAAACTAAAGCATTAATTCAATTAATAACAGGGTATGGAAAATGTTCATGGTTCATTCATAAGATTTTAAGTTTTTAACCAATTATCTTTCATGAGTGGTGGAAAGAACACATTGTTTTATGTAAAGGACATGAGCCTGAATATAATGTGCATTCTCATATACTTTGTCTAATTATCGACTTTTATGGGTTATTCTTCAAAGTGAATTCAACTACTAGATTTTTTTGTCACTCCATGTTTTGATGCGTAGAAATAGTTATGTAATTACATATAATTGTTCAATGCAAAAACCAAATCATTTACGAAAAAGTACAAAAACATTTGCAGCAATCACGTAGGGAAATTCAGCAATTGAGCATAGATGAAAGCGATCACCTGTAATTGGTGACAGGAGAACTTGAATGCTTGATGGAACTGTTGAAGTGAGGAATGGACCAGCTATAGTAGGTGCTATGACCGATACAAGATCAATTTTGTTCTGTTTTGCAAATTCAAATGCTGCTTCCTCTGTTAGAAGCTTTGACAGTACATAAATCTACAAAAGACATCAGTCTTCCTATCTCAGCAAACTAAAAGCCAGGGAAACCTTAAGAGGAGAGAAAATGCAACAGGGAAGAGAGGGCATTCGTACCCAGCCACTAGGTTTTGTTTTCCAGACATGATCAACGGGATTCTGACATGATTCATTGACAACACTTCTCCATTTTCCAGAGCTGTCTTTGGCAGTCAATGTACTGATGGATGATGTAAAGACAACCCTCTTCACAGATTCCGTTTTTGAACAAGCTTTGAGAAGATTTAAGGTTCCATTGATTGCAGGCTCAATGAAATACTTGCGCGCATAACTGTCTTCAAGTTGAGAAAAGAAAACGAAGTGGAACATTTCCATCTCGGTATTGCCATACAAATATAAAAAAATCTATTCGGAATATGATGTCACTAGTCTTAACTTCATCATTTCAGAGCTAAATTCCCATCTGGGTGACTTGAAATTACTGAATGTCACCATCACAAAGTTATAAGTTCTGTGTAATACCAATCTCCTTTTGCATTTGTTTGTGCCTTTTAAAAGGCTTAAACATGAAGAGAGTGTCATGTCATGCTGATAAAAAACCTGTGAGTGGCTTATAATGACAAAATGTCACCTGAAAGCCAAACTATCCCGTCTGCGTAGGTTATAATACTGAAATGACACCGTCGTGTCATTCTGATAAAAACTAACATCTAATAAGAATTCTGTAAATAGTAATCATTTCAAATTTTCATCCTGTTGTGCTGGTTTAGAAAAGGTCAGGAAGTTGAAAAATAGTGCAAGCATGTGTTACCAATGTCTTCTTTTGCTGGAACTTCAAACTCCATTGAAGCTGCAACATGAAATATGCCACTGCAGCCTTTCACTGCCTCATCGAAGCTTCCTTCTTCTTGCAGATCAGCTCTGAAAACTCTCAAATGATCACCGCCACCCCACAACGAAATCAGATGTAATGCCCTTGCTGAAATATTTTAGCACACATATGGCATTTCAGATAACTCAATATTATCAACATATTTCCAAGTTTCCAACAACACTTGTGAGTCTACAATATGTTTGCATGCTAGTGCCCATTTGCAGCAAACTTTGGTCGGCAACACGTGTGAATAAGACAATTCATACAAGTTATTGTCCATGCATCACAATTACACTGAGAAACCTTCCTAATAAACTACAATGGAAGTGCCAAAGCACAAGAACATGGAGTATAGGACACAATAATCTTCTTTATGTATATGTTGGACCCACCAAAAGTCACATAGATAATTAATTAAAGTGTTCACCAGAATTTAAGTTGGTCCCCTCAGATTAAAATTTTGGCTCCGCCATTGTCTGGTGATATATAGCAACCATATGGTTGATCCTATTTAAGTTGTGTGAAACAATCACTACTAACCTGAATCATTTTGCGGCCATCAAATTAGTTATGGGTACTGATACAAACACCAAATCCTACATGTAGAGAATGTTCTATACAGAATGAGGTGACTCAATTTGAACTTGTCAAATGAATAACCCAAAAAAAAAAAAATGAGGAAGCGGGGTCCTTTGTAGCGAAGGACACTTGCTGCAACCTCCAGCCCCCACAGCCGATGTTGTTTTGGGCCTAATTTATGAACGGATGATTGTGTGGGAGCCACTTCGGGGTCTCACAAAAGTTCTGGTGAACATTTTAGTGAATATTCCGTACCTTAGGCAAGAGACGCACGAGCAAATGGATAAATTGGGTGCTAAATTATGCCCAAAACGATGTGGGCTGTGAGGGCTGGAGGTTGCAGCAAGTATCCCTCTTTGCACGGACTCCGCTTCCAAAAAACTGATGTTTTTCCTCCGTCCGAGCGGAAGTGCGATGTGTCTGGAAACTAGGGCTGTCAAAAAAAACCCGCGAACCGTGAATCCGAACCGGACCGAACCGAACCGTAGGTTTTGGATTGGGTCCGTGGATTAATGGTCCGGACATGGATTGAAAAATTAGAAAACCGTGCTTCGCGGTTCGGTCCATGGATTTTCATAGAAGAACCGTGGATAAACCGAACCGGACCGTGAGAATTTAATCAATTAAAAAATATATACTCCCTCCGTCCCTTTTTAAGTGATCCACTTGGGAAACGTGTATTTTTGCAGACGTTTAAAAATGTACTTTCGCATATCGTTTTTAAATTTTTTTTGCACCAAATTAAAGTACTCCATGAGCACTTTAATTTGGTATAAAACAAATTAAAAAGTTATATAGAGAAATATGTTTTTTAGGGGTTTGAAATTGCACGTATTCCCGTATGGATCACTTAAAAAGGGACGGAGGGAGTATTTATATATATAGTATTGGGATAAGAATTATAATTAAACATATTATTCTTAATTTTATACCCTAAATAGGTGAATGTGGTATAACTGAAAAGTAAAGTCGCAAACTGCAATTAACAATTGTAATTTTGCTTGCACATATATTAGCTACTCCCGGACTCGGGACTGGTTGTGGTGAAGACTTCTGTTTACTCGCTTTGTATTATGCTGTTTCTGCATCTTTTTACTACTGCTAATGTTTACTCTCTTGAATGTGAATCTCTTTGAATCATTTTGAAGCAATGTTGTTGGTAACTTGGTGTTGTTTATTAAAACTTAAAAGCTACTGATGAATTTGTTCCAAAAGTTACATTGAGAATGTGAATGTGGAATATATATTTTTATTTTGTGAAATGTTATAATCCGTAGATAAACCGTGAACCGAACCGTGATTTTTTTTATTGCTTCGGAACCGGACCGTAGACTTTTGGTTTGGACACGGATTGCCTTACATTGGACCGTAGACTTTTGGTTCGGTCCTCGGATTCATACCAATCCGCACCAAACCGGACCGTTGACACCCCTACTGGAAACTCGGGATCGTAAGAGCATTTCCAACCCATCTTTATATCTTTATTTTTTTCTCCAAATCTTTATTTTGACGAGAGATTTTGTAATTGATCCCATTTTTTCTTCAACTTTTCGTCATTTATGAGAAAATCTTGGAGAGACCATTTTTTGGAGACCCAAAAGTAAATTTAGACACCAAATCATTTAAAAAAGACGATGGGTCTCTCCAAAATTCCCGTAAAGTAGGAGAGTCTAGAGAGCGTTTTCTCTAAACTTTCTTGTCTGTTCGATTGTTGTACGTCTTTTCTGTAGTTCATAAGGCGCCATGCATCACGATGGGTCCCTCCAAAATTCCCGTAAAGTACAAACAAATTTAAGAAAAGAGAACATAAATTACAAATTTGAAGAAAAAAAAATGAAGATATGAAGATGGGTTGCAGATGCTCTAAATGGATTCGGGTACCATTCTAATCGCCTCTTTCATGAAATTTTCTATAGGTAGAACTACTCTGAGCGAAATTGTTTTCTGTTATAGAGTTTTTCATTAATTTCTCTTCTTAAGGCACTAGAAAAAAAAAAAAGGGAAAAAGTCTGCTGTATTAGACCAGATACCAAGTCAAAATTGAAGGCAATGGGTGAAAAGCTGAACAGACCTGGATCACGGACAGTGGCATGAACCTTGTAGCCTCTTTGAAGGAGAGACTTGACCAGCCATGAACCTATATACCCTGTTGCCCCCGTTACACAGTAGCTAGTCGTCCCTCTCATCTCGTCTTCCATTTTTCTTTGTTGATTTCTCTCTCAACCCTCTCCAATGGAAGATACCAGTACATGTTTCAAAACTAAACGTAAACGTGCATACGTGTTTGTTTATTAGAGCCCAACTGCCCAAATATGCTTTGCGCGAAATTTATAATGGATTTCACAAAATGTGATATGGTGTACAACTGTATCGATAGGTTTCTTTTGATTTACTTTTTTAAAAGGAGAATACTCTTTGTATCGACGGTGTAAATTAAAGTTAATTTTCTCCAAATCTATTAACGCTGTGGCACGTGTCAAAACAGTGATTTCGAACGGTAGAATATAGATATATGTCGCAATGCAACCGATTTAGAAAAAAACTTTTGTTTACACCAACGGTGTAAAAAATATTTTTTCAAAAAAGAGAGAGCGTTCTTTACATCGGCGGTGTAAAACCAAAATTTTCTCCAAATCTATTACATTGTGGCATGTGTCTAAACAGTGATCCCGAAAGGTAGAATATAGACACATGGAGCAATGCAACCGATTTGAAAAAAACTTTAGTTTACACCGCCGGTGTAAAGAATGTTTTTCCTTTTTCAAAACTAAAGTTTTTTTCCAAATCGGTTGTATTGCGTCATGTGTCTATATTCTACCTTATTTTTTGGTTTACAGCGCCGGTATAAAAAATGTTCTCCCTTATTTGTTGGTACGGTGTAATTTATTTTCAGGGTTCAGAGTTACTGTCAGTTTTCAAACATTTGTATCTTATAATTTATAATGTTTTTGTTTTTATTTTTTAATTAAAATTTATTAAACATGATTCATATTATATATTTTTTGATATCCTTGTTAAAATATATAATATATAATCACTTAAAAAGTGGCGTAAATTTCCAAAAAATGACTACCAAATAGAAAATGGTCTTTCTAGAAACACAATTAAGCACACAAATAAACAAAGAAAATACACACTTCAATGCACCTTTTACACTTTTTAATACATTTTCACATATTGTTATACACTTTTCACATATTTTAAGACACTTTTTCAACCTTAACGTGTTTATTAGGTACACGTTTGAATTTTTCAATCAACAATGATACATGTACAACAAAAGTCTCTAATAAATCTCCAACACACTCACATAGTGTGTGGAGCCTACACACACTACACACACTTGAGTGTGAAGTATGTATGGGCTTCACACACCATGTGAGTGTGTTGAAGTCTTGTTAAAGACTTTTGTTGTACACCTATCATTTTTGTTTTCCAATAGAAATCGGAGAGAGAGTACGTCACATTCGATGAACATTCACCAAACATTTACACTTCGTTGAATGCATGTCTGTACTTTGTTGACTGCGTCAATAGTACTAGCGGGAGATTCTCAAGATCAGCAGGCTGGATCTTGGACAGATCCGAACTGATTTAACACAGATTTGATGTAGACAACGAGCTTGAACAAAAAAGAAAAATTCTAAAATCAGCTAATTGGGCTAAAAATAAGCCTTAAAAAGTATATTCAAATATATGAAAAGTGTATAAAAATGTGTGAAAATGTATAGACATGTGGGAAAAGTACATTGAAACTTGTGTTAATTTTATTTTGTTGTTACCTTATTGTCAGCTCAATGAGCTAACAGTGGACTGACAATAGAAAAACCTAACAAAAAAAGGTGTCCCACCCAATGTTGGTCAATCTCGTGCCGTGTTCGGAAGTACTGGTGGACCCCACATGGCAGACTGCCATTTCTCTCCCCTCCTAATTTCTAGAATTATGGCCTAATTTGGCCTAAAAGTGGTTTTTGGATTATTGGTTTTTTCATTTCGTTTTTGTTCAATTTTTTTTGCATTTGTTCGTTTCGCGTCAAGATTTTGTGGTTTCTGGATTCCTCTCGACGAGACGAATCTAACGAGTATAATATTGTTGGGTAAATTCAAAATTTTTTGAATAAAGCCAAAATAGGTGGATTATTGGTGAATAATCCACCTATTTTGGCTTTATTCAAAAAATTTTGAATTTACCCAACAATATTATACTCGTTAGATTCGTCTCGTCGAGAGGAATCCAGAAACCACAAAATCTTGACGCGAAACGAACAAATGCAAAAAAAATTGAACAAAAACGAAATGAAAAAACCAATAATCCAAAAACCACTTTTAGGCCAAATTAGGCCATATATATTCTACGACATATCTTGTACGAGATGAGTCCGTGAGATTCATTTCAAAGACCCACACAAATAATCCAATCCGTCCGTTAGTTCTAAAATTAATTTTTTTAGTCACTCCTAAAAAACTTGCTCATTCGAAAAATTATAAGTGGTTGATCTGTCATCTAATCGTGATTCACAATTTATGATCTTGAATTTTGATTAAAGTTTGAAAGAAAGTTAGACAACTTAATCAAGTACTTAAAATTATACGATTGACCTATTTTTTTTCTAGATGACTCAAAAAGTAATTTTAGAACTAATGAATGACTTGAATTATTTGTGTGGGTCTTTGAAGTGGACCCCACGGATCCGTCTTGTACAAGATATTCAATAGAGTATAACTTCTAGAAATTAGGAGGGAAGAGAAATGGCAGTCTGCCATGTGGGTCCACTAGTACTTAAAATTGGAAACCGGTTTTCCAAAACTCTTCCGAATAGATTCTAGAGACTAGAGGTATGTACCGTAAATCTCACTTTAAAAAAAGTATTACTAGTATTAGTTAAGGGTATATTGACATTTTTGGTCCTAAAAGTATGTGCACGGTGTCATTTTAGTCCCCAAATTTTTAATTGCGCAATTTTGGCCTCTAATGTTTGAAATTTGTGTCATTTTAATCTCTACTCCTCACGCCGTTACTCATCCCCGTCAAATTGAGGGGCACAAGGGGTATTTCAAATCCCTTCATCTTCTCCAACCACAAAAACTAGACATGTCGGGGAAAAAAAAAAAGGATGGCGGAGTCGAAGTGTAGAGATAAATAGACCAAAACTAGACAAATTTCACAAGGGCATAAGGGGTATGTTGAGTCGACTCAAGCAGGAGGAAAACGGATTGAGGCTGTAGAGAGTGAAGGTGGGGAAATGAACTCGACGCCAGATTCGCCACCGTCGACGAAAACTAAGAACCTAAAAGCAGCGACGGCAAAGTCGGAATCCCCATTGCGGGTGGAGTCCAAGTCCCCATCAGAGTCAAAGTCAGAGTTCCCATCGAAAGTGTTCAAGTCCACTTGGCATGAGGCAAAAAGCGATCAGTTGATACAGTCTTCGATCTGAGTTTCTGGTTGAGTTCCCCCCCCCCCCCCCCCCCCCCCCTCGCGGGTTTTGGGTGCTTTTCCTCATCATATACTGATTTTAGAAAAAGACGATGAAGAAGAACAAAACATACTCGATGAAGAAGAACGAAACCTTATTGTTGTTTGTCTCGCTCAGTGTATCTTAGAATAATCACACTAATCGATTGTCACATGGTAGAAACGTTTTACTTTATTTTAAAAATTATAGAAGTCTTTAAATTCTTTTTATTGTCCTCATTTTGGTATCAATTGTCAATTAAGTTCTATCACATGAACCATTTATATATGTCCGACAGAGTTGATTTTTTGCGGGGCCTCTCAGAAAATCATTTTAAGATAAATGAACGGTTAAGATTATTTGTGTGGGACTCGAAAGTGAATCCCCGAGATTGGTCGGTACACCATCGGTGCACCTCCATCGATACCAATAGCAGTTTTGTAATACCCTAGGTTTGGGGACTTGGGGTTGCTGTTGTGCAACCCCTCGCACAGTAGCGTGCTGTGCACCCCATGGCGCGACCACGCCGATTTTTTCCCGACGATCGGAAACGTTCACCGCGTAGATCTCGTCAAGTACTACAAGTGTACCAAAAATCAACTTGATCGGATATCGTTAAGTGTCTCATCGGAACACAAATACCTTGAAAAAAATGGAACACAAATGAACACAAACACTGGAACAAAATCATTGAACCTATTTTTTTCAAGTTATTGTGTTCCGATGAGACACTTAACGATATCCGATCGAGTTGATTTTTGGTACACTTGTAGTACTCGACGAGATCTACGCGATGAACATTTCTGATCGTCGAAAAAATTTCGGCGCGGCCACGCCATGGGTTGTACTGCAGGCTGCTGTCCAAAGGGCTGCACAGCAGCAACCCCAAGTCCCAAGTTTGGGGGTAGATGGTATTTAGTCCCATATTGGTTGTTTACATGAGGGATTTTAGACATATAACAAATCATGTAAGAGGCCACTAGCACTTTTGGCTTAAGTATTTTGGGCCATGTGGTGTCGCTTGTGGATCAAATCAAGGTACTGGGCTAGTGGCCTACATGAGGCGTTACAAATGATATCAGAGCCTCGCCCTGGTTCAAGTGATGGGTAGGATGTGCTTTGCCACTGCGGACACCAGGAGAGGTTGCTGAGACTACTAGTACCTTGGACTTGAGCATTTTGGGTGGTGTGACTTGTGAGTCAAACAAGGAGCTAGTAGTCTACATGAGGCATTACAGGTGTTGCAATTTTTTACACGCCAAACAAAATGTCATAGTACTATCAACAATGTACAACAATATTTTGTAAACTGTTCTATATGTACAGACCGGAGGATACCGACCACGCACAGACAGCGCTGGGACCCCTTTGTGGGCCCAGACAGTAAATCCGAATTGTTGATTCATCTTAAAATCGTATTGTTATTCAATGAAATGGGGTGATTTTGGATCGAGCACATACGGCCATCCGACGGCAGCGATTCTCGCGTTGACCCATTCGGAATTCGATTTTGAGACGAATCAACGCTTCAGATTGATCGTTTGGGACCCACAAAGGGGTCCTCGGCGTCGTCTGTGCGTGGTTTGTACAAAGGGGGTCGGTACCCCTGGATTTATCGATATTTTGTATCCGGATGACCCCAACATACGGATCACAGCAGGTTCTGCTAAAGGTACAGATGGCCTTTGTATCGATGGGATATAGATGGCGGCCCACTTAGGGGTCTCATACAAATAATCTGAACTGCAAAAAAAAAATTTAGGACATTTTCTGTGTGGCCTCGCGAGAAAACATCTTCAGCGGATACCTGTAACTAGTTGATTTGATGTACCAGTTTTTCATTTAATTTTTTTTTAACGGTTCCGATTAATTGTGTGGAGTCCAATGGCCATTTGTACCTCATTGGTACAAATGCCATCGGTTCCCTTAGGATTTTCTCTAATTTTCAAATATCTTTGTCTCCCAGTTCTGGTCCATTTTTGTCTTTTTTGTTGTCTCAAAAAAATTGTCCATTTCAAAAGTCAATCCACAAAGTCGGTACTTTCAAAATTATTGACAACAGACCTTGATTTGTAATAGGTGAACAAACAAATTGAAATTACTTTATTAATTTCACCACTAATCATGCATTGTTACGTAGACGATTGTGATCAATGTTATGACCGGTTGTTGTGTTGCTAGCATTGTTGATTTGAAAAAAGAAAAGAAAAGAAAAGAAAAGCTAGTGGTAAGAATCGAATTGGCAAATCAAAACTCCATCAGACCAAAACTAAAGAGAGACTTTTGACCGAAATATGCAACAACAAGAAACAACCAAGATATGTACATACATAGAAATAGAAATTGATGAAAATTATTCCATTAAACCGTGACGTGGTACTCCAACACCATTCTCTATCACATATTTCTATGGGCTATAGTAATACATGTATAGACCCCATAGAAATATGTGGTGGTGTTGGAATCGGGGAGGCCATGGAATAATTACTTAAATTGAAAGGCAAGGGGACACCCATGCTGCTTTGCTTCTAATTGCTACAAATATATTACAGAGCAAAACCAAAAGAAACCAATGAAACATATGCACAAAAGGGAAAGGAAAAAAAACCCTTCAAACTTCATAAGTATCAACTGCACTATCCATAGACTCCATCCGCCAGTGTTCAGACAATGGACTACGGTGATCTGGTAGGTCCCCGTCGGTGGTAACCTCATCTTGAGTTGCTGATAACGAATGCCGGTGGTGCTTTCCATTGTGACTTGACTTAACGATACGCGACAGCACCGGCACAATGTCCCTCATGGACGGCCGTTTTCTTGGTGCACGTTTCACACATTTGTATGCAAGACCTGCCAGGTCATTGATTTCTTGCTCGTTGAATTTCCCCTCGAGACGGGAATCCACAATCTCCTCGCACACGACCTTTTTCCCCTCTGTATTCATTGCTGCCTATCCATAAGAAACGTAATAGGCGGTGATTAAGGCTGAAAAAATGTGAAAATGAATAGAAATATTTGAAACTGTATTCAAATGTGTGGAAAATATATCGAAGTTCTAACTTCATTGTGTTTCCATCAATACAGCAGCTACGAATTTACCAGCCTATTTTGTTAAGTTCTTTTGTACTATAATTGGCCTAATTTCCAGAAAATGGGAGAGAAATCATACAAGTTCAACGTACTCCATCAGACCCTGTTGAGGATTTCTGCCAGCAATGAGTTCAAAGAGTAACACTCCAAAGCTGTAAACGTCGCTTTTCTTAGTGAAAGTCCGTGTTGAAATATATTCTGGATCCAGATACCCGAAAGTCCCCTGTACGTTGGATGCATGTTTGTCGACCAGCTCTTCCCTAGAAAGCCCAAAATCAGCTACCTGCTTTGAAGCAATAGATTATGCATTCAATTGCATAAAAGAAGCCCTCACAATTCTATCTAGTTATAGCTTCTTTTTTCTCTTTTTAGAATGCACCAGACAAATGGTATACCAAAATGGGCAGATAAAGGATCTCGAAGTTCAATTGTCGCATTCTTTTTAAGCAGCCTAAAGAATTAACAGTCAACGGAGGAGACGTACCCTGGCTCTCATGGAAGTATCCAACAGAATGTTGGAAGATTTAATGTCACGATGTATCACAGGAGGAATAGCCTGAAGTTAATTAAGGAAATAAGCAGCACAAAAATAACAAGACCATAAGGCACACATAAGTGCATCATGAAGATACAGGATCACATGTTGCTGCATTAGAAAACTCGAAGCTTACCCCATCATGAAGATATTCCAAGCCCCTTGCTACATCTAAAGCTATTTGAACCCTCAAACCCCAACTCAAAGGTTCATGACTTTCACCTGAAAATTCCAAGAAATATTGAATATTAAGAAAAACAATGCTACCACTGCAAGCCTCTTAGTAAATATAATCATTTTCAATGTCGGTTCTTATGTAATAGCACCAAACTGATTTGGGGATTATAGTTTGAAATTACATCAGTTCTACACTTCTTCCATGACTCATGTTTCAAATATATATGCTCAAGAGAACGCTGATCTGTTCTTTACGTATAGTTGCACTGGTTAGTAGGCTTTAACATCACAAAACATTGTATGAGCTCATCCCAAATTAAAGCATGAAGCACGAGAAAGATCACATTTTTCAGGCCACAGAAGGGAATGATCGAACATTTTTCAGTTTTCATGGTTCATTGCCAGCTTACCATACAAATGGGAAGCAAGACTGCCATTACTCATGTAAACGTAGATAAGCATATGCTGGCCCTTCTCTGCACAATATCCAACCAGGTTCACAAGGTTTCTGTGATGCAGCCTTCCCAATAACATGACCTGTTCGCAAATAAAAATAGCTAAGACTTCCGGAACTATGTTACACGTGATATGACTTTTGAAGAATGTAGTTCATCAAATAGTAGTATTCAAGAGGGTTTTAGTTTGCAAACTAGCGCTAGTAAATCACCAGACGCGTTAACTTGATGACACGTCCGTCTAACTAAGCAAGTTGTATATAAAAAAATGTTTTGACACCCCATGCCTAAGGTATTGATCAATAACCACTAACCTCTGTTTGGAACTCTTTTTCCCCTTGTCGCGAATCAATTGCAAGCACTTTAACGGCAACTATCTCACCAGCTGACATCTGAGCTTTATAAACAGGACCAAATGCCCCTTGACCTATCAACGTAGTAAAATTACAGGTTGCTTTTTGGAGATCCCTGGAAAGAAAAATTCAAGTTAATAGGACCACAAACAGAAACAAAAGAACAAAATCAAAAGACAACAAGCTCCTTTCCCATGCAATAGTTATTTGACAACCATGATGATTAAAAACTAAAGCATCCATACTATGTTGCCGGCTTAATCGAAGAAATGTAAGATGTTAGCTATCTCAGGCGATGACGAAGAATACCAGCTCTAGAACATCTCAAATGCATATTGCGAGAATAACATAAAGATCCAAGTGTCCACATGAAAACTATATTTGTCGACTGCCCTTTCTTCGACAGCTGAACTTATTATAACCAACTTCACAAAGTTTCCATACGCAGGACTCCACACTTCACCTTTTCATACCAAAATCTTCCATCCGCGTTAGAAGAGAATTAAATTTGACAGCCATTGTGAAGGTAATTTAATCAGGCAGTTAGTCAAAAGAAGATACCTGTAAGAATACTCAAGTATTCCGGATGCAGAAACCACATTAGACTTTCTAGGTCCTCCAAAGCCAAGCCACAAAGGCATGCCATTCGGTTTAGACGTTTTTGATGATTCCGTAGCAGCAGAGGAGTCTGATAATTCTGTACAAGGATCACCACCCTTAGAGCAGATTGAGATCGTTCCTGGCCTCCGAGAAGTACTAATCCCTATCTGCGACCGTCTCCTATGGTACCTAATGCAGAACAGTGCAAATATAGCCAAAAGAACTCCAAATACCAACCCTATGGAGATACCAATGACCAGACCAGATGATTGTACTTTCATCCCCTTGTGCTTTGCTATTCAAGCATCCAGTCCATCTACAAACCTGAAAGTAATTAAACAAACTTTCAGATGCAAAAATGAGCAAAGAGGTGTCAATTCTTTTCCAAGTAGTCATCAATTACCCCAAGGGGTCGGCCAGTCAAGATTTGGAACTTAGGGCTTTTTGCTTCCTCGTAAGGTCTCAGATTCAAAACCTCATAGGTGCTATCAACTCTTTTAGGGTCAGTCCATACAAAGCTATGCTCTGCCTTTAAATGAGGCTCTGCTAGTGGACAGCGAGATGCTCGGAAGCTGGCCCGGACACCTCAAGGTAGGCCAAATTCAATTGGGGATTAGGCCAACAATTAGCAAAAATATGGGGGGAAAAAATGTTGTTTTCGTTGAGAAATGGAAAGCTCATAGAAGTCATTGGGCAAGCAACAACATTGATACAGACACATATCCAGCTTCTCCAAACGAACACGACTTGTTTCCGTACATTAATCAACAAAAAGAATAGTTTTTAATCCTAGTCCCAAAATTAGTTTAAGGCCATTTGTCCATAGCCAAGTCCTGGTCATGGTTGCTGTAAAAAAAAAAAAAAAAAAACTGTCCCTGAACGAATTACAAATAGTGAAAATTGAAACACTGTGAAAGCTGAATGGAATAGAAATCTCCAAGGGGTGTTTTTGGGCAAAATACTTAAGCCCGGATTATCAGAAAACCAGACTAAAACAACTATGTCCGGACGCAATAAAGGTGAATTTTCAGTTCTGAGGCGATACCAACACTTTTCTCAATAGCCAAGCAAAGAATTAGTATTATAAGAAAATACTACCAAAAAATGAATGAACAAACAGAAACCCATGTTTGAAAGACAGTATTAGGAACGAATTGATAGAAATTTGTAGCGAATTGGATGTTACCTGGCGATTGTGAGAATACAGAGAGATGATATTCGGCAGTTACACGAGCTTTTTTTTTTAAAGAAAAATAACTGCAATAAAGAACGGGAAGTGTTGCGTGAAAACAGTTTTGAAGAAATAAAATGGCGTGAAGGGTGGGGCGAAGAAGAAGGGATTTGAGAGCAGTTTACGGCAACTCTCAGTTTAAGAGAGAGAGAGAGAGAAGGGGGAGGGAGGGAAAAATGACTCGAGAAAACATGAAAAGCAGAGTGCCCAATAAAAACAGAGTGAATTTGCCGTTCCCACAATATCCTTCAAGGAATTGATATTGTCCCTCTCATTTTCTCTATTGTCACTCTCATTTTTTAAAATGCGAGAGTAAATTAACCTAATAAAGACATAAAAAAAGGAGCACCAATAAAGAAAATGAGAGTGCCAAAAACAATTCCCTATCCTTTATTATTATTGCTATTATTATTATTATTATTATTATTAATTTTTTTGGTGGTTTTGACCTGAGGGAAAAAGGAATCATCACAGTCCTATTTCATGACCCTAGTTGATTATGTTGTAGATTTTAATGTGTTTAATATCCATGCCAATTTTTTTTTTTGATGAGAGATCAATAAAATGCTTTTTCTAGTCATATTAGTTTGAAGGAAAAAAAAAATGTCCTTGTGTATTCTTCTTACGACAAATATGATTTATCCAAAAGGGTACCGATGCCCAATCTACTTGCTTTTTTTTTTTTTTTGCATGGACTGGAAATCTATCGGGACATACAATGAACCATTTGGTTTGTTAAATGAACTCATGATCAGTCTTGTTTTACGTCACACAAGAGACCACGTGAAAGAACATAACATGAGAGGACCTTGATTTGAGGACAACAACCTATGAATGCGAATCTAGGGTGAACTAGTCCAAATCAACCCATTTGATCCGATTGGTTGGTAGTGAATTTGATCTTGAATTAGAAAATAAGATATCGAATTAAATAATTTGGTGTGCTGATTTATAATTATGGCATTGGATATCAAATCGATCATATACGATTCATAATTGTAGATACGTATGTATAAGTATGTGTTGTATAATTTAATATCGTGTGATAATATAATCTAATCATAGTCAAATTAATACTAATACACACATAAAATTAGTTTGTCATAGTTGAATTACGGTTTTGATGAATTTGAATGGATTTCATCAACTATTGTGATTTTAGTAATAGAATTGGTTCCTAGATAAGTTTTGTCTTTATAGTTTTATGCAATTCTTGATTTCTTTAATCAAATAGGAGTACTAAAATTCTAAAAAAATAACTTGTCCTTCGATGATATCACAGAGACGAAGAAATAAATAACAAAACAACTTAAAAATTAGCAAATGCCAAAAACAAAAATGAGGGGAGAGGAGGAGGGAAGCGAATGAAAAAGAGCATAAATGGTAGAATACGACTCGCTATAGTCTAAGTCATCACAACCGTTACAAAGTGTTGCGGTCTAAATTTGTCAACAATATATTACCGGTAAGATACTGTAACAAAATCTGAACCATTGATTGTCGATATGAATGGGCGAAATTGAACTACGGGGGCCTCTCTGCAGAGAAGTCAGGTTCTAACTTCTAAATTTCAATTTCGCGCGCCTTCTTGTAAAAAAAAAAAAAAGGAGAATTACTGAAAATAAAATGGAAGTATTATATTTCATTTTGGTGGCCAAATGATTGACGGTAAATCAATGGGGACAGACCAAAGTGCACAGATTGTGCACAGATGATCCGATGGAGGTGATTTCTCGCGGGACTCCTCGGAAAATTATTCTAAGATGATCTAACGGCTCGGATCATTCGTGTAGGATCCAAAGGTGGGTCCTCGAGATCCATTTGTGCAATATGGTCTGTACCGGTAGAACGGTTCAATGATTGATGCCCACAAAGCGCAGTAGGTGAGATGGTTCATTATTAGGTCTCCAGGTCCCTGACACAATACTCGATGTTCAGTACTTTAGTGGTTGATGTTAGCGGTTTAATAGGTGAGGAAAACAATGATGGCAGTGATCAACTGTCAACCTAACCTACCAAGTTCAATGAAACATGTGGTTGTTATATGAAGAAATAACATGAAATATGGGTGAGGAAAATGAAAGCAATTTGGCCCACTTTTTCCTTTTTTGCTCGGTTCGGTGTGACCCTGACCTTTTACTGTGTTGAGAAGATGGACTTCAAACAAATTTCATTTGGTCATTGATAGACATTCGAAGACATTTGTGTTAACAATAAATTTCTTGGATTAGTTGGTTTTAACAATTCATGTATTGTAGGAGTACTAGGGATTTGCCCGTGCCTAAAGGCACGGCGCGACGTAATTTGACATCAATTCTATGAACTATCGTTCTGCTGTATATGTTTTAAAGAAATTGTCCGTGCCTAAAGGCATGACGCAACACATTTTAAACATGACTAAAATGGACTATCCTTCTTCACATTTTGACCTACCCATCAAAGGAGCCAACTTATCGGGCAAGCCAACTTATCTAAGGAGCCCTTTTCCAAGTAAAGTTCATCTAATCAATTACGGTTACCAAATTAAAGATTTACAAAAAACCAATGAATCTAGTCTTATGTCGCTCATGATCAAAATAAGATTAAAAGTGTATAATAAAAAGTGAGAGTTTAAATAAAATTTCATGTTTTTATACCGATAACTATCGATTAATCAGTACAATTCTATTCGTCCAATAACTAAACCAAATTAAAAAAGAGAGCAGAGTAAAATGATACCCAGAAAAAAAAAAACCTACAACACCAAGTGTTGGCAAAAAAAACCTACAACACCAAGTGTAAAATAGGTATGCAAGTTTTTCGGAGCAAAAAATCTAGTTTATGGGGTCTTTTTCTCGTCTTATAGGAACTTTTTGGATCTATTTATGATGCAGAAAAACTACCTATTCATAATAGGAGCTGCTTTTTGCCCAAAAATCTGAGGCGCGGGCTCCTTGGGCCTTGTCCTAGGGCTGGGTCTGTTCGGTATATATTTTTGTAGTTGTTCGATTCATCTTGTCGAGACGAACATTATGATGTAAAAGTTTGATCCAAACCTAGTAAAAATTAAAAAAAAAAACGACCAAAACAACCACGTCAAAAAGTCTAAAAAAAATAAAAGGTTAAACCAAACTCACTGTGGCCCGTTTCACCAAGGGATTTTTTTTTGACTTTTCACGGTTCACAAGACAGATCTGTCTCCTTACATAATCAATCCCAAAAGACATAAAACCAATAAGCTAAAGTTAGTGAAACAATACATAGTCGCATGAGTAGAGGGCTCATAGTCACAATTGATGTTCGAAAAAATGATCATGTAATCCATGAAAAGAGAGAGAATGTGATGAGGTGATACATGTACCTGAATTCCACAAGATCCTAATCTTCAACTCGTGATGAGGAGTTGTCCACACTAATTAGCACATATATACCATGATGGATTTCAAAAGCTTTTGATCAACAGTTCAACACCATGTGGCAAAACAATTTTTGGTCCAAGAAGTTCCCAAACCAGTATATACTTGATTTTAAGGGCAAGATAAGTACCCTACTTGCGGACACAAGCTAGGAGACACCCCTCAAAAGTCAAAACTCAAAAGAGGTTGGTCCTCAAGAAAAACAGTACTCCTTTGGCAGACGAAAATGTTAGGCCCATGAAAACTTTCTCTTAAACTGGACAAGAAAGAAAAATGGACGGCTCAAATTCATAAAACGTGAATCTGAATCGTCCATTTCTCCTTTCTTTGGACATTTTCAGAAAAAAATTCCTGGAGCCTACTACTCCTCTTTCTGAGAAGATGTAAACAGAAGTTGTATCAGAAAAACTTGTACTACTCTGTCGAAGTGGTGATTGATTTTTAACCATGATCTACATTAGACCAAAAAAAAATCACAATTATTTTTTGCTTCTACAAATCTTTGACGCCATCTGGCATGTTAGCCAATGCCTAGAAACACCAACTAACTTGTACCCAGTGGCGGAGCCACCATAGGACCAGGGTGGGCACGTGCCCACACTGGATTTTTACCCCCTGTTTTTTTTTTTTTTTTTTGCAGCCCGTTTTAAAGTTTACTATATGTAATAAAATTATCTAATTTCTAACAATGGGTATGCTTGGTCTAGTTGGCCAAGCGCTGGCCTCCCTCTTTAAACGCCAGGGTTCGAGTCCTGGTGGTGGTTTTTATCATGTTTTTTTCTTTCCTTCTATTATGCTTTTCTTTTTCCTTCTATTTCCAAATGGGACAAGAAATGAGTAAATTTATTGATCACCGTTTTACTAATTTTGAAATAAAAAATTGAAAAAAATCTTAAGGATCGTTACTATAATTAATTTAATTTTTTTTGTCATAAAGATTAAGAATCTAATAGTTAAGCGAGTTATCATAATTCTATAATTTCTCCTCATGTTTTTTTCTTTCCTTCTATTATGCTTTTCTTTTTCCTTCTATTTCCAAATGGGACAAGAAAATGAGTAAATTTATTGATCACCGTTTTACTAATTTTGAAATAAAAAATTGAAAAAAATCTTAAGGATCGTTACTATAATTAATTTAATTTTTTTGTCATAAAGATTAAGAATCTAATAGTTAAGCAAGTTATCATAATTCTATAATTTCTCCAAAAAAATGAACTTAGGTAGAGTCCTTAAGCTAGCGCTGACAATAAACACAAAGCAAGATGAATTAAAACTTGTCGAAGTCAATTGTAAGTAAAAGCACCAACACATATTTAGTTTTTTTTTTCCTGCTTATGTTTAGAAGCGTTTTAAAATATTATGCCACGGTGTCCTCACTCACATGAAATCCTGGCTACGCCACTGCTTGTACCAACCAGATATTTGTCAAGATACGCATAAATTGGCCTAGACTGTCTCAATTAAATTTAAAGAAATCTCTAACAAGGACAACATTTTTATGGCAATGGCAACATTTTTAGGGCTTGATGTCATTAAACAAATTGGTCCACTACCAAAAGGAGAGCCATTTTCTTAAGACGTAAGAGTAGAACTATATCCAGTATATTACCACTTGACATTTGATTAATTGATGCACTCATAGTAACTTAATTTAAGGCTACGTACTCCCCGGGGGCTAGCATCCCCTTTCTTCTCATAGTAACTTAATTGAAGCTCCCTGTGCTTTTAATCCGGACCGCGGTAAAGTCAGTCCGGACCAACTTTGGTTAGGACTGTCGGACACTCGTATATTATATTCTTTTTCTGTGAAAAAGTTATTGTACTTGTGGAGAGAGATTTTGAGAATTTCCTCCATTGATACATAGTAAACTAGTGTGACTTCCCATTGTTCCTGACGAGGTGACAGTTGCCGAACCTTGTAAATTTCGTGTATTCTGTCTTTCTCTCTCTCCCTCAAATTTCTGGTTGGTTTATTTTTTGTGATTCATAATATCCAAAATCCTCACTGTTAGTGTGTTGGTGAGCGTAATTCATTGTCGTTAATTTCCCAACACCCTCCACCTCAATCGGCCTCTTTTAGACTATTAGGCTAGCCAAGTCAGTCCATAGGCACGTGACAGGCACGTTAACGCACGTGCACTTGCTTCCTCTCATTTCGTGTTAATTGGTAGATAAATGGATTCATAAAATAATGAACCAGTTCAATAAAAGAGCTTTGGTTAGAAGTAATGATTTAGAGTTTGGTTAAACTCACAATGACGTTAGGTGCCAATTGCATCCAGAACCGTTATATGCACATGAGTTATTAACTTTTAAAGTTAGATTTTTAGCCTTATATATCTAGGGGGGGGTGTTTAATAACAATCAAAGTGGTTTGACGTCTCTCTATAAGCTCAAATCCCAGAGCTTTCCCTAGAAAGCTAGGGGGTGCAACCAGATTGACTTAGAGCGACATCTCTATTTCTATTATTAGTTTACTTAGGGAAAACAAATGGAGAGAAAACAAAAAAGAGATAATTTATCAGCTTCGCACGATATATTCTTTTTCTCCCCTCATTTGCTAATGACAACTCATTGGGTGGTGATTAGAAAGGGGGAAAAGAAAAAAAAAAAAGAAGCAAAAAAATTAAAAACTTTTCTACATTTTACACTTTGACATCCTAGTATTTTTCCACATTTTAAATTTCTACATATTTTAGCCACTTTGTGGTTTACAGTTTTTAAATATCATAACCTATTACTTGTAAGTCAGAGGCCATTTATACCTAACGAATCAAAATGGGAGGAGGTAACCGGTTACGTGCATTGGACCTGATCTTTTGGGTCGTGGGTGTAATTGGGGACTGCCACTGATAAGCCCATTGGGTCGTGGGTGTAATTGGGGACTGCCACTGATAAGCCCAAACACAAGCATTTACTTGGGTCGACTCCCATTCTTATTTGGCCCTTTATTTTGCAGGGCATCCTGAATAGGCCCTCCATGAAGCTGGGCCAATTTAAGCTCGAGTCCAGCTTTCTCTAGCTTGTTGAAGAGGATTTCATAATTTTCGTAAGATGAGTTTATCAACTAATAAATCACAAATACCACGGTTGTGATGCCTTTCTCCACTTCCTCTATTGATTTCTGCGTTGCAATTGATCCTGACTATTAAGTTGTGTGATGTTTAACCATGCATGCAGTTCTCCCTACCCGGAGAGCTTAGAGTCACTTGATTGTTTTCAGTCAGTTTCTGTCAGGAAGCCTCATTAATAGTGTAATTAACGTGACAACTGCTCATGAGACATTTTGCATGTAGATCTCCGATAACCAATGAAGGGGGCTTCTTACTACACCTCTGTAGTGAGCGATTACGTCCGTCCGTTTGGAAATCAATAGTCCCGATTAAGTTCAACTATTATACATATAAGACACTTTTCTATTTTATAAGATAAACCGAATCATTGATTACTAAACGGACGATCGTGATTGCTCACTATAAGGGTGTAGTGAGCTTGCTCATTCAAATTTTCACTTTGGTTTTAATGGTTTGACGGGCTTTAGTTTCACCTTAGTGTCCAAGTACGCTCCATAAATGTTTCTTTCATGTGAACCGTGAAAGGCCACGTGGATTCCTTGTCAGCCATTGTGTTTAGTTTTGGATGGACAATAATGGTAGAGATTTAATTGATGAGTTCATTAAAATTACAGTGTGATGTTTTTGAAAAGTCAGGAGTCTCCTTGTAATTTTGGCGAAAAATCAAGAAAATTTTCGAATTGGGAAATGGTACTTTTCGTTCAGCGATAGAATGAATGGCCATGCGTGATCTGCGCTATGAACAACTCAAATCTATTCGATAGCGAACGATTCAGATTTGTTTTCCATTTATATACTTATGAGTTGAACATTTCGTCAAAGGAATTGCCAAAGCCTCACGATAGTCCATCAGAATCAATCGATATCTTTTTCTGATTTATCTCCTCGATTGAAATCTTGAACAACGATGGTGGGGGTTGGGGTGGGGACAGCCAATGCGGGACCCACAGTTCTTTTGCCCATATGTATGCCTTTTACTATTGATTAATCTGGGACCTACCATCAGTCGTCGTGGACCGTCAAAATCCATTACGTGGCGAATCGGTAATGGCGAATCGGTTTCCGTCCTAGGATACGTGTCCGAAGTGAGAAATGGGAACGCATCTGCCCGGCATTTAGCTACGACTTTCTCTTTCCGGCTTCTCGTTTTGCACGTGTGCCTAATGTAGTCTACAGTATAATTTATTTCTGGCCCACAAAGATTTAGCTGTAATTTTAGGACCCGTTTGATACGAGGTTTTATTTTGGAGGGATTGGTAATGAGAAGGGATTGAGATTAAGATTGAGATTGATAATGTGACGGGATTATTAATGAGGAGACAAATCCTTCCCTCGTGTTTGTTTTGCACAGGATTAGATCATGGGATTACTAATAGCATGTTTGTTTTGCTTAGGATAGGATTGGGTAAAAATAATTTGTTTCCAATTCTACACTTATTTGAAAACACCATTTTTAATCAGTACCTCAACAACACACTTTCATGTCTTTTTTTTTTCCCAGATTTCCAATGAATATTTCTTTGAGCCACGTTTCCTCTAGTCATTTCAAGATAAAAGCATCCAAGGTAATAATAAAACAACACAGAAAAAAAAATTGAACCGGGTTATTTTGCATTTGTTAGTTTTGTGTCGATCTCTTGTGGATTATTGGTTCGTCTCAATGAGAGGAATCCAAAAAGTAAACAATTATCAAAATTTTTAAACAAAAAATCACTAAAGACGAAAATAATCCAATTTTTTTATGGATTATTGGATTATTTTTTTCTTTATTAAAAAAAATTTAACTTTGGTAATTTTTTTTTTACTTTTTAGATTCCTCTTGTTGAGATGAATAGTAATCCATCAAAATTGACGCAAAACTAGCAAATGCTAAAAAAAATTCAACAAGAACAAAAAAATAAACCAAGCAAGGTATTTTTTACCAAAACACCAAAACCAAATTTGTTTGTGTTCTCCGACTAATTTCATATAACCACATTCATATTTCCAAAAAAATAGATTCCACTGGAGTAGAAATGCCGTATATGCACATAGCACTATAACATAACACAAAACACACACATTTTTAACACGTATTTCAGTTTGAAAAAGCATAGAGAACAAGGGCAGTTGGGTCCATATATCAAATAACTAAGGGCAGAAGGGTCAATGCAATTTAATCCCATGGGATAGGATTATGAATACCGAGTACCCCCAGCTATTACTAATTCGCCCAGTTTGGGGGATTGGCATGCCAATGGGACTATTAGTCCTTGCGTTATTTCTCAAACCAAACATAGTATTAGAGCTCCCACTTCCTTATTAGTCCAATCCCACCCTCGAAGAGGGTTATCAAACATGGCCTTATAGTATATGATCGGGTTAATTTGCGCAAAAATTGAATCATGCAATATAATTTTATTAAAGATAATAATAACGTTTTTCCAGCATCATTACATCCTTATAAAAATACACCCAGACTTTATCTAGAATTTGAAAATCAATGGCCTTTTGATTTTCACATTCGGAATAAATTTTGGGTTCGTTTTCTGGAGTCGTAGACTTTCTGTTATACACGTAAAGATGAGACACACACACACACACACACACACACACACACACACACACACATATATATATATATATATATATATATATATATATATATATATATTTCCTAGAATACTAGTGTTACATACAATCATATAAAGCTTCTTCGCTACTACTCCCTTCGTCCGGATTTGTTTGCCCCTAGTTCTATTGCAACCAGATAAAAAATTAGTAATATCTTTAAATTAGTAAGTAATTATATATACAATATGGATCTTGTTTGATATATCTCGATTAGTTCTACAAGACAATGTTTTTAAAATTACATACTTAAAACATTAGTTTTAAATTATATTTGAAAATTGACGTGAACTTCTAAAATGGACTAATAAATTCGGACAGAGGGAGTATATTTATTTTCAAAATCTCTATCCTCCATGTTCAAGTCAGATTTATTAACATTTTTTAATTTTGCCTTATCAAGAATTATGTTATGTAATTTCAATTTTCAATCGATGGTAGAGCTAGGATTAGTCCCCAAAGTATTAAGGCTGAATTTTCATTATAGTATTTTCGGATTATAAGTTTTCAAATCAATTGATGTATCAGAAATACATGACTTATTGATTTGACAACTTGTAATAAAAAAATATACGGTGCTAGAAACTCAACCTAAATTGTACATGGAGTGTGATGATATGATCCTTTTTTTCTGTTAGTTCGTTTTTGTTTCACTGAGATTTCGTTAATATTCGTTGCTTAATTCCGTTTATTTTTAGTCAAAAGATTATGCTGATTCAATATTGTCCGCGTTACCTTAAAAAATATTGTTCATATATGTACTTCAATGATAACTTGATAAACAAAGTTGGGATAATGGAAGAGTATTTTTAATTTAATGTTGTTCCAGGAAACTATCTTTTACTATTTGTTCACGCTCCAACAGGCATATCATTTTCTCACAAAAGGAAATGACTACAATACACACCTATTAAAATGCGTACTATATACACTTATTGTATGGCCCAGATTGTGCCATCTCATCGGCAATTATAACATTTTTTAGTTTTTCGTAATTTTTTAGCAATATGATTCGTAGCATTTTGGCATGTCTTGTAGCTTTTATAAAAAAATCGTAACTTTTATAGAGGTGTGTATCATACATACCTAAATAAGTGGTGTGTATTGTAGCTTGTCCTCTCACATATATTACTAATTATAACTCAAAAGCCAAAAGACAATAGAAATCCTACTATATATATATATATATATATATATAGAGAGAGAGAGTGATTTCGTTTGGTACGGCAATTTGACGAAATTGCTCCCGTAGCTCTTTCTCTTTCTCTATATGTAACCTTTTATGTCATTTGCAATCTTCTTTGGATAAAAAAATAAAATACTTCCGAGCATAATTTTTTTATTCTTTTTTGCACCAAAATAAACTACTAATAGAGATTTTTAATTTGGTGCGAAAAAATTTGAAAAATTGTGTACAAAAATATTTCACATTGCTGGCTTGTTAGGTTTACATTGGTAGTTTATTGGCTTTGTAATTATCTCCGGATAAAAAAAAGTACGTCCGTGTATAATAATTTTTTTTTTGCACAAACATAAGCTACTAATAGTGAAAAATTGTGTACGAAAGTATTTCACATTGCCAGCTTGTTAGGTTTACAATTTTTGGGCAAAAAATAAAGTACACTCGCTCATATTTTTTTTTTTTTTGCACCATATTATGTACGAAAGTATTTAATTTTTAGTTTGAACAATGTACTTTTTTTTGTGTAATGTGCCTAGGTTGCGCGCAGTTGTCTTACTAGTAGTTAGTAAAAAAGACAGTTCTTTTGTAAGATTTATCTTGTTCCAAAATACATAATGAATTCCTTTTCTCATCAGTCCATAAACGAAACAATACACTTTATTAGAGCATCTCCAATCTTTACCCAAATTTTTACTCAAATTTGAGTAAAAACTTGTTTTGATATGACTCATTCCAACCCTTACTAAATTGTACGGTGGAGATTTAATCCATACTATTGAATGACAAAGTGGTAAATAAAAGTGCAAGAAAAGAGCCTTGCAAATTTGGTTCAAGATTTGGTGATGAACAAATTTGGTGAAACATTTGAGTAAACCAAATTTGGTGAAAGATTTGGTGAAGGAATGGAGTGTGATTTTTGGTATTTTTCACTCAAATTTGATTTAGGTGAAAGATTTGATGAAGGAGTGGAGATGCTCTTATAAAGATATTTCACTATTCTGATGGATTAGTTCTCATAAAATACTAGTCTCGAGAGTCACATTTAATTAGGACTCGCGGACCCTGTAGTATAAAGCTGCATTATAGGAGTGTCACTAATGATTCAAGTCATCCATCGCCTAATCCATAGTCCAGATTTCATAAAGTATCTTAATTACATGTAAAATAAGAATATTTTTAGTACATTTAAAACATTAAAAGCACTTTTAGACGATTTTGATTGTGTATAACGAGAGCAGAAAGTCTAGGGGCACATACTCTCAACCACATACCAGCCACACCCACTCATGTGGGACCCACTTCGAGGTCCCACACGAGTGATCGGAGCCGCTCAATTTGTTTAGAATATTTTTTTCTAAGGATTCCTGAAAAAAACCATCTCAATCGGATACCCGTAAAAGCTCGATTGATTCATTAAAGTTTAGTTCCTGAATCGAACGGAGCAAAACTTTAACAAACTTATCAAGCCTTTTTCGATATCTAATTGAGTTGATTTTTTTCAGAAACCCTTCAAAAAATATTTTAAACAAATTGAGCGACTCCCATTATTCGTGTGAGACCTCGAAATAGGTCCCATATGAGTGAGTGTGGTTGGTATGTGACCGAATGAGTATGCCTGTAGAAAGACTCTAACGAGAGTCCCCAATTCCCGCATTTTACTATCCTAAGGGCATTCACAGTGGGTTCCCTAAAAATGGCTTCTAAGTTGACTCCTAAGGTGTATACATGAGCCTAATTGGGGTCCATTTGACACTCCTAGAGTTTGCTAAATATAGAGAGCATACTTGCACCCAATGGACTAGCAAGAAAATTTTCTATTTTGTGAAGAAAGTAATCAAAAAAGTGTTGGTCCCATAAAAAAAAAAGAGATTAAAAGCCTTGGGTCTCACTTGAAGCTAACTACAACGCTAGTTAGATTTAGCTAATGGATTAGGAGCCATGCTTAGGAGTCACCATTGAGAGCTTGTATTGGGAGCCCATTGAAGACCATAATTGATCAAATGGCTTGCTAAATTTTAGGAGCCTCACCTATAAGCTATTTTAAGAGTCCACTGTGCATGCTCTAACAGCTGGAACCATGAATTAGCTGGCATGGATAAGGATGCACGTGTGGACTAAAAAATACACAAGCAAAACGTTCATACCGCGTACTTTCATTAGATTCCTCCTAATCACTGCAATTAGCACTTTAGATAAATTAGTGCTTTTCTTTGTACTCTCTGGAGCTTTCATTGTACATTTTATAACCCTTTTCCAAGATATGATCATACATATACAAGAGCCGAATCAAATTAATGTCCACATGCATAGCTTCATTCTCCTCTCTTCACCTCAATGATTAGTAAAATGACTCTTCTTTCGACAAGGACATAGTATGAGAGTCAATCATGGAAATATGACATAAACTAATTCTTTACTGCTAAGAGGACAAATCACTTACACATTCTAAAAATGCCCCCTAGCTTATGAAAGTGCCGAAACCCCAAATCCTATGAAAGTGCCTAAACCCCCAAACCTAATAGAAGTACTTAAACCTAAACCCTAAGGTACCCTATGAAAGTGTCTAAAACCCTAAGGTACCTTATGAAAGTGTCTAAACCACTAAAACCCTGTAATTAGAAAGTACACCTTAAACCTAACCTTATGGCACCCTATGAAAGTGCCTAAAACAAAATCCTAGGGTACCCTATAAAAGTGCCTAAAACCCTAAGGTATCCTATGAAAGTACCTAAACCACTAAAACCCTATAATTGGAAAGTGCACCTTAAGTGCCTAAATCCAAAATGCCTAAACCCACTATACCCTACCCTAAACCCTCTAAAATTGAACCCCAGAATTTGAAGAGAGAATCAATTTTGACTTGTGCCATCAATTTTGTCCCACTCATGAGAGAGAGAGAGAGAGACGGGGTGGGGGTCTGATGCCGACACAAACGTCAGGGAGTGTACTCTTTGTTTGGGTCAGGAATGGGGGTTCCATAGGTAGTAAGGCTCTGTTTGATACCTAGGAAAAGAAAAGAAAAGAAAAGAGAGGAAAATAAAAAAAATTTCCTCTCCCTTTGTTTGGGTTGAGAGGAAAAAGGAGGGGAAAAATAAATAAACTAAACTATTTTAACTATAATTTTTTCTCTTTAACTTTTCTCACTCTTTCCTTTTATTTTCTTTTCCTTCCTTTCTCTTAACTTTTCTCCCTGGGTTTGAGTGAAAGAGCCTCAAACATAAACAACAAGACAGTAGCATAAACTAGTGGTCCGAACGCGTGCCACGTCAGGGTCAAAGTGGTCAACATCGAGCAAAGTGCGTTGTCCACGTGCCAGCACAAATACCTCTTGGCCAGAATCGCTTCCACTGCCGTGGCATATAACCATCACGCTCCTGTCACGTGCTCGTAAGATTTCAAACACGCCTGGGCTGGGCTACTTATGCCCCTCCGCTGTCATTCAAAGAAAGAGTATAATAATGCTAGAGATACCTCACCACGAAATTGTTTTGGGTTATGAACAGGTACCATGTGACCGAGCTTATGTGATATTCAAACGTTGCATTCAGTCCGTTCAAAAGTATATTAGACGGCCCATATCGAAATCTTCTCTCTTCTCCTCCTCTCTCCTATTTCTCTCTACATAATTCGGACCGTCCAAAATAGAAATGAAAAGCTTGGATCTCGCATGCACGAGTACCACGTGGTACCCGCTCGGCAATGAAAAATTGCTCTTCCACCACACCACCATCCACACCTGTCTGCGTAGCACTAGATGACACTACTTTGTAACCACCAATCGTGCAGTGTCCCACAGACAGATGTGGTTGGTGGTGTTGTGTGATGGAGTGGTGTGTCCTACATTGTCATAGCATTATTGTTTGATGAAGCCCATGTCTTCAAGATCCAACGCTACATCTGCAACGCGTGCATGTCATTTTCCTCCATGGCCTCAAGTAATTAGCCCCGTTTTGTTTCATGTGGGTAAATGAACCAAGTTGCTCGAACTCGAATCGTGTTCAACACATTTACACTTAGCCGAAGATCGATTCTTCCAATCAATTAGCCAAATTCAAACAGTATACATTTTAGAGCTTTGTAGTTGGCCTCGGCCATCGAATTGCACGACGCCTAATCTTGCCGCAGAGCTCTCGACTATACGTGCAAAATCACTTGGTTTGTATCGGAGAGTTTTTGCATGGAAGCTTCGTTATTCGTGGAGCTACCGGGACAGTAGAGTTTTGACAGCGTACATTGATCACAGACATCTGACGGCCGAAACAAGCTCTTGCTGGATATATATCCTTTATTTGTTGAATCGTAATGTAGTTGCAAAATAAAATTACCAGATATAAGTGAACGTTATATGCTACATGGATCCTACGATAAACGTAGGCCTACCAAAAAAATAAAAATAAAGGTGGTGTTGAAACAATTGTTATGTTGCATCAAAAAGTAAAATACTTCATTGTCAATTTTTTTTTTTAATGAGAAAACAAAGCTAGGTGGTATCTGACTCGCTTGCATTATATGAAGAAAAAAGCATTTCTATGTGATAAAGATAAAAAAATAGTTGTGCTTTCTCAATGGAACAATTAATACCACCTTTTAATACAGTTGAACTATAAAACATTAAGATTACGTTATCATCGTTACCTGAATTACTGTGTCTCAAATATGATTTGAAAAAATTCAAAGAAAAATGTTGCATTTAACCCCGGGCTGGGTTGACAAAGTGGACATGAGAAAGTAATTAATAGTGTTCGACCACGAGGTCACATGTCCGATGGATTGGTCAACCATCCCAAACTTTGGGGCCACTGGAGGTTATGTTCGGTCATTACCTTCAGGGCCTCGAGATTAGTCGAGGCGCGTACAAGCTGACTCGTGACTTTCGTGTATCAAATATTTATTTTGAATTTCCTCCTATTACCTGTTTCAAATAATCAAACAAATCCCACTTGATTAGGAAAATATATTTATCCTATCCTAAGTAACTCCCCATTAATTAGGAAACCAAATCTACATGTTAATAGGCAAATGTTAATGTTAGTTACGGGAATATCATCGCCTATGCATCTGAAATTTCTGAGGCTTTCAAGTCCCCTCTGTATAATGGCAGTTTCCATTTTGCTCTTATACGTTGGTTTCCTCCTTCTAAAGCTGGGGTGAAATTAAACACTGATGGCTGTCGATACGAGAGTACGGGCAAAGCAAGATTCGGAGGAATTTTCAGAGATCATAAAGGAATTTGGGTGCTGGGCTACTACGGCAAGTTAAGCTGCAATTCAAGCCTTCAAACTGAACTTTGGAGTATCTATAGAGGCCTAACAATCATGCTTGAGAAAGGTATCCAAAATGTCAACATAGAATCTGATTCCCAAGAGGCGGTGAACCTGATAAATGATGGTTCGACGGAGAATCATCCACACCAAGTTCTAATCACGGATTCCAAAATCCTTCTTGACCGCACTCGTGCAAACTTGACTCATATCTACCGGGAAGCCAACCAAAGTGCCGATCACCTCGCCAGATTGGGAGCTGAACAAGCAGAAGACCTCGTTGTCACAGAGGAATCCCCTCAATCTGTTCGCCATTTCGTGATTGAGGATGTCCTGGGCGCTGGGTGCTATAGGGATTAGTTTATGTTCTGTTATTTGTTTTCTATGTTTGCTTCTGTTGTAAGACTTTCCTTGCTCTAGTTCTATGAATTCCGTTGCACCGGAAAAAAAAAAATGTTAATAGGTAATAATAAAAGGCTTTTGCTAACAAGCGCTACATAGCGCTGGTTGTACGCGGATTCCCATGGGCGAATGCTGCAGGCTCCCATAAATTGAAGAGGTGAAATGTGTGCAAGTCAGTCTTGTCTCATCACTCTCTCTTCCGTCTCCTATCACACTCTCTCTCTCTCTGACTTTTCTCTACTCTACTTCCCCTCTACTCAGTCCACTTATTTCTCGCATTTTATTATTTACAATTTAAATGTTTATAACTTTTATTTTATATATCAAAAAATAAAAAAAGTTATATATTTAAAATCTACTCGACGACATCTATCAAACAAGACTAATATTGAATATTATGTATAAAAAAATAATCTTTTGGGTATATGCTCATTTTTCGCGCGAAAAATGAGCATATACCCAAAAGATTATTTTTTTATACATAATATAATAAAAAAAGTTATATATTTAAAATCTACTCGACGGCATCTATCAAACAAGACCAATATTGAATATTATGTATAAAAAAAAACTTTTGGGTATATGCTCATTTTTCGCGAAAAATGAGCATATACCAAAAAGTTTTTTTTTATACATAATATTCAATATTGGTCTTGTTTGATAGATGCCGTCGAGTAGATTTTAAATATATAACTTCTTTTATTTTTTGATATATAAAATAAAAGTTATAAACATTTAAATTGTAAATAACAAAATGTGTGATATGGTAAAAAGCATGAAGAGAGAGAGAAAGAAGTAAAGAGGAGAGAGAGAGAGATTAGAAGGACGGATGAGAGAGGGATGTCAGGGAGGAGACAGAGATGTGGCGTAATGGGTGGGAGGGAAAGGAACAAAAGTACAAAAGGTAATATATAAATTGCCCCACTTTCGAGGTTAAGAAGTGCCATATGGCACTGGTTAGCCGGACCCATAATAAAAATGGTACAAAATGTATTTCACACTAAAAAAGGATAGAAACAATGACTGTTCAAATTGAACGGAATGAAAATTTACGGGGTAACCATAAAAATAAGGATTATTTGATTAACTCTAAATAACAATAAATTACTAGGAGTAAATATTATACTTTTTAGGTTTTGTTTATTTGATTGGTTTATTTTGTACTTTTCTCAATTGAAAATTAATTTTCAGTTTTTGACTTAAGTCAGGAATTGGCTTAAGTTAGTTTTTTTTTTTTGTTAATATTATTCTGAGAGAATGACCTATATTGTAAAGCAAAATAGGTCAATTTTGGGAATAAGTTAATTTTGTGGAACGAACTCAAATTTAATTCGATGCGCACTACAAATTTTTAATCCATAGCAGTAGATGTATGCTTTTCCGTGCATAGAATGAGAAATAATACTAGCGTGCATCAAATACTAGGTTAGAAAAAATTTAAATTATCATTTTTTTGAATTCGATACATAAGTTTGGAAAAATACCAATGAGATTTTTTTGATCCTGTATATTGAACGGATAAAACGCTAATTATAAATGGAGGAAATGTAGTAAATTGAGTAAATTGATCACCCTCCATACGTCGGTTAAACTTGCAAGTTGCATCCAACGCGTGTTCCCGGCGTCCCCGTGCCAGCGCGTGGTTTTGAGTCAGCGCAATAAAGAAACATAGTACTCCTATCATTTTCCTTTTTGGCCTCAATAGCGCACGGCACGAAGAACGCTGATTCTTGAAAGAACGATGAATCTTCTCTACAGTCGGAGCGTGTGGTCGGCGGCACCACCCGTTAAATCAGCGTCAGCGCTTCCGTCTCTCAAATCATCGTCAGCGCTTCCGTCTTTCAAAACCCAAAAAAACTCCCCCTCTGCTTCTGCTATACCCCACCCACACAGAATCCAACCCCCAGAATCCCCGTTACCGTTACCGTTACCGTACGCAGCGTAGCGTCCACTACGCTCCCAATCCTCCATTTATATACATACCCTTCTCATCGAAGCTTACCTATTTCTTCTTCGAACCTCCTTAACAAAACAGTACGCTTAAATCTTAATATACGTATAAATAAATATACCCAGATGTCCTAGACCCGATTTCTGTTGCATAGAATTCCAATTTCCAGGTACGTTTTGGGGTTCTTGAATTCGTATTGATTTGAGCTTTTACCGTTGCTTTGATTTGTAATTTGTATTGGGTTTAGCTATTAGGGTTTTGGTAGAAGAAGACTTTGTTTTTTTTCTTGTTTTGTTGCTGAGAAATTTGAACCGAATTTGGGTTTTTTTGTTTAGTTTGTTTCTATAGGAATGAAACCCATTTCAACTATTCAAGGAGTTAATTAGGCTAGGCTGAATTCAATAGGCTTTTGTTGTGTTGGATCCCAGAGAATGTAAATTGTATTTTCGGGCTTTCTTTCTTCTTTTCTCCTACATTTTCTCGGCATCCAAACAGACCTTTGAGATTTGGGCATTCAAGGAGTTAATTAGGCTAGGCTGAATTCAATAGGCTTTTGTTGTGTTGGATCCCAGAGAATGTAAATTGTATTTTCGGGCTTTCTTTCTTCTCTTCTCCTACATTTTCTCGGCATCCAAACAGACCTTTGAGATTTGGGCTACCCGCGTCAAGTTAGTCAAAGGGTTGAATTAGGCTGAATCCAATGGACTTTCGTTGGATTGTATTGGGTCCCAGTAATGGTTAAATTGTATAGTTTTAGGATTCATGTTTCTTCTCAAAAGTCAAAACCTACATTTTCTGGGCAGCCAAGCAGGGCACGGTTTGAATTTGTAAATATAGTGTTTGGAACACGCCGAAAGGAAAGGAATATTAAATTTTTTTTCCCTCCCCTTGTCTTGTTTAGAGAGGAAAATAAGAAAACGAAGTTTTGAGAACAGTACATTTTCCTCAAACTTTCCTCCCATTTTCCTTTCTTTTGCTTTCCTTTCCGCAAGTTCCAAACGCAGCAGGGTTTTGGTGGAGAAGACTTGTTTTGATTCTGACTTGTTCGGTGGTGAGAAATTTCCAAAAAACTGAAAGGGAATTCAAACCTTTGACTTTGTGTTTGTTTTGTCCATTTAATTCTTTTGAAACAGTCCATTTAATTCTTTAGTTAATGGAAACCCTCCTCAAGTTAGTCAAAGACTTGAACTAGGCTGAATTGAATATAGACTTTTGTTTTCTTGTGTCCCAAACAGTAAGAATTGTATAAAATTTCAGAATTCTTGTTTCTTCTTGATTCCTACGTTTTCTTGGCAACCAAGCAGAGCATATTTTTATGGGAATGAGATTGGTGTTTGGTCAACTTTGGTCAGTAAGCTAGGACTGATTCTTGTTCTTTGTTTCGATTTTTGAGTTTTGATGAGATAATTTTGAATAGATGCGTAGCTCTTTTTTTGGGTATTAAACATTGTCATGTTTGTAATAAATTTCAAATTAATACCGTGAGGATTTAAATTGAAATTTATGTATTCTATACTCCAACAGAGAAAACAAAGAATTCTGGAATCATTTTAGTACTTTTCTCGATTTCAAGTTTTTTATTTTTATTTTTGAGTTTACCTATTGTTTTGGGTAGAACGCAGAGGTTTCAGGGGATGAAATAAAGTTTCAGATTTGGTTTTCTTTCCTCAAGGACTTTGATGAAAACTTGATCGTTGGAGTCAAAGAACCATATGGGGCTAAGTTGAAGCAGAAGATCCAAGTGGAGTTTTATGGAGATTTTAATCAAAAGATGCTAATATTTGTCTTAGTCTCATTGATTTTAACAATCAGAAATGATATGGCAAGAACTTTTTGCTTTGAAGAAGTGTTTATACTTGAGGTATCCGAAACGCGAAACTAGATCTCATGTAGTCTTGTCCAATTTTTTACTCCAAACTCTTTTTGTCAGATAGCTCTATTCTGGATCTTTACTGCGGAAGTAAGTTAGAAGATTTGTAGTGAGCTCTTTAATTTGATGAACAGGTAGGTAGTTAAGGATATGAACTCCTTTCTTTGGAACAAGAGATTTGTTTGGAACCAGGTAGGAAAAGTGTTTGATAGGATTCTTAGTCGGAGATTTGGATAAATAAAAAAAGTAAATCAAGTATTAATTTGGAAGTGGAGGAATAAATATTTCTGAAGGCTAGAATCAAATTAAGAAATCCAAACCAATCCGTAATCTTGTTCAGAGTGCTGAGGAATTACAGGATTTTGAAGTTAATTTTGCTGTAATTCGGTGTTCTGTTCTGTTTTCTCTTTTCGGTTGTGTATCTGTTGATCCTAGTCTCGATATAGATGTTAATTTTAGCGAAGTTTCTTCATCCTTTCTACTGTTGGATATTATATCTTGCCATGAGCTTTTTGCCAATGGAGGTAAAAGCTTTTGTATAGAAAATTGAAATATGTTGTGGATAGTTTTTGTCTGTTTTTCTACTTATCCCTAATGGTTGCTCAAAAGAGTACGAGGACTGAAACATTGATTTCCCTGATTCTCCATAAACCCGAGCATGACTGTTTACCTAGCTGTTCATTTCTGTATTCCTGTTTGTGATAACCTCAAACTTCTTGTGGAGCGATGAAGATAGTAAGTAGTAACCCTTTAAACCTTGATTATTAGTAACCCTTTAAACCCTGATTATTGCAGGTTAAACTTATTTTTTAGACCGACGACTTTGATATCTGAGGAGAAGATTTTAGAGGTAGCTGCCAGAACTTCTAACAGCTGATGCAAACTTCTAAGCATGGATGCTAGCCATTTTTTTGGATTCAATGTGAGTAGTGCAGACTTATCGTACTCATCTCATCCCACTGTTCCATCAATTCATGCAAGCCTATTTGAGTCATTGAAATTTGGTTCACGGAACTCTCCGAACTCGCCTTTCTCAACTCACTTTGACACCGAAACGCTCACCACGTTAAGTGACAGTCAGGAGCAGCACAGCTCCACGGGAAATCTTTCCAGTAACTCTTCACTTGAAACAAACAGCTATTTCCAACAGTCAAGCCCTTCTCTGGGCTGCCGCCAAGACAGCTTACCGTTTCATTTCGCTGGAACTTCATTTTCCCACGATGCAAACAGTGGTCAAATCACTAAATACACTCTAAAGGAACTAGAGAACGCTCTTATGGGGCCTGACGACGAGGAAGCAGCAAAAACGCCTAGTCCTTCTCTTGGGGAAAACAAGCGGTCACAAACATCGAGCCAGAGTTCCATGCCCCAAGGCACAGAGTCCGGACGATCTCAACCGTCCAGCTCTTCAAAGCGTCACAAAGCGATGGAAGAAGGTTCTTCTTCTTCTTTGCAGGATGTACCACCTGATAATCTCAAGCAATTGCTCATTGATTGTGCCAAAGCTCTATATGAGAACAATTTGGATGATTTTGAGAAATTGGTTGATAAGGCTCAGAGTGTTGTCTCAATCAGCGGAGAGCCAATCCAGCGTCTTGGGGCTTATATGGTGGAAGGATTGGTTGCGAGGAAAGAGGCGTCGGGTACTAACATATACCGGACTCTGAAATGCAAGGAGCAGCCAGAAGGCAAGGATTTGCTTTCGTATATGCAAATCCTTTACGAAATATGCCCTTACTTGAAGTTTGGTTACATGGCTGCAAATGGTGCTATTGCCGAAGCATGCAAAAACGAGGACCGCATTCACATTATAGATTTCCAAATAGCTCAGGGGACCCAGTGGTTGACTCTATTACAAGCCCTTGCAGCAAGACCTAGCGGTCCCCCTCACGTGCGGATCACTGGAATAGATGATCCAGTGAATCAGTATGCCCGCGGAGACAGTTTGGAAGCAGTAGGGAAACGTTTGAAGGCGATTTCTGATAAATTCAACATCCCAGTGGAGTTTCATCCGGTGCCTGTTTTTGCTCCAGACATCACGAAGGACATGCTTGGCGTAAGGCATGGGGAGGCTTTAGCCGTGAATTTCCCGCTACAGCTCCACCACACACCGGATGAGAGCGTTGTGGTGAACAATCCCAGAGACGGGCTTCTTAGATTGGTGAAGTCGCTTTCTCCTAAAGTTGTTACTTTAGTGGAGCAAGAATCAAACACGAATACAACTCCCTTTCTCACCAGATTTGTTGAGACTCTAGATTATTACTCTGCAATGTTTGATTCTATAGACGTGACCCTGCCGAGGGACAGGAAAGAGCGGATTAACGTGGAGCAGCATTGCTTGGCTAGGGACATTGTCAACATTATTGCTTGTGAGGGAGAAGAGAGAGTGGAGCGCCATGAGTTATTAGGAAAGTGGAAGTCGAGGTTCATGATGGCAGGGTTCCGGCAGTATCCTCTTAGCTCGTATGTGAACTCGGTGATAAGGGGGCTGCTGAGGCGTTACTCGGAACATTATACGCTTGAGGAGAAGGATGGGGCTATGCTACTGGGGTGGAAGGATAGGAATCTGATCTCGGCGTCTGCTTGGCACTGAGGATAGGAATTGGCGGTGGCCGTGTCGCAGAGGTAGTGATAGGAAAACCAGTTTTACAGTTCATAGATTGGCATAGATGATGTAGTCGCAGGGTGTGTGTGTCTTATACATTCTTGGTAGAACCAGCCACTGTTATAGGGTTATACTTTATAGTGATTTTCATGGCTTATTGTTACGATATCCAATAGCTGTTGTTAGATTTGTTGATATTGTTTTGCCATTCGTTCTTGTCTTCTGCCACTGGCCTTGATAGCTGCTACAAAATAAAATTTTGTACATATCTAACTCCGATTGCATAATGAAATGGACTCATCGACACAGATTTTTCCATCCCCAGAAGTCTACATTTAAAGGGGCAAATCAATTTAAAACTAGCTCCAAATTTGAAGGGAAAAGTAATTTAAAACAAGCCAAGTGATTGGGCATAAACAAATAGCAGAGTGAGAAGCATCTTTGGTTTTCCCACATAAGTTTTTCTTGTGAAAGTATCGTAGTCATTGGCCACTATGACATTCAAGACTTCCTCTATATCTAGGAGTGGGCATCGTGTTCGTGTCATGTCGTGTTCGTATAAAAATTCTTTCAACCATAACCTGACCTTTTTAGCTTTTTGTGTTATCGTGTTATCCTATCATATTTGTGTTATGTGTTAAATAACTGACCCTAACCCCCCGCTAACTTTGTGTCGGATTCGTGTCGTGTTATCGTGTCCTTTCATAAATTCCCATCCCGCGTCGTGTTCGCGTTGTGTCAGAATTATCTCAACCCTAACCCAACCAGTTTAGCTTATCGTGTTATCGTGTCACATTCGTGTTTCGTGTCATAAATAGCCGATCCTAACCCTCTAATTTTGTGTTGGGTTCGTGTCGTGTTTTTGTATTGTGTCCAAGATTTCCATCCCCATATATATAAACATGCATGTCCAAAATGCCCATCTCTCGTCAAAATGCATAGATTTTAGTTCAAAATTCTAACGGTCTGGGTCAATGAACCCGTGAGTGGTCCAATTGGGTTGCGGTTTTATTACCAGCCTGTCCAGTTTTGTCTTCACCAATTACCATTAAGGTTAAACGCTTCTTTTTATTACCTCTAACTCCACGGCGAGTTGGCAAAGTTACGTTCCTATCATTGAGTATATTTCGCTCATGTTGAACATACTTTGTTCATTCTCTGGGCGTCTATGTCGATCACTCTTTGTTCCTCCTCTTCAAAACACAAATTGGAGAAGACGCAAACGATGAATTGATTTCTTCAAGTTGATTCGATTTTTTGTCCAGATTGGTAACGTCTCTCTCTCTCTCTCTCTCTCTCACACACACACACACACACACAAACACACACACATGCGCGCGTGCAAACGTACACACATTACAGTCACGCACAGAGATTGGTTGACAGATCGATTTAAGTCATTTTTGGTTCAAAATCAATTGATTCTTTGAGTTGATTCTAATGAACTCAAAATGTATACTCTAACACTCAAAGTTACGTTTCTATCCTTACGTATATTTCGCTCATGTTGAACATACTTTGTTCAACCAACGGGGCTAGCTCAGTTGGCCATGGCTCTTGCATCTCACTAGGAGGTCAGGAGTTCGAATCTCCCTGCCTGCGTGCAGGGGCTTTTCCTTTATTTTGTTTCTTTCTCTATTTCTACCCTGTAACAGACTTATTTCTTGTATTGATTAAGTTGTTGGGCTTGGTTGTCTCGTGAACTCTCACAATTCATGTAGTGTTCCGGGTTGGTACTTTGTACTTCATATGTGATGTAATTGATCTCTCTTCTATCGATTGGCAAAAAAAGAAAAGAAAAAAGAACATACTTTGTTCATTCTCTAGGCCTCTATGTCGATCACTCTTTGTTCCTCCTCTTCAAAACACAATTGGAGAAGACGCAAACATTGAATTGATTTCTTCAAGTTGATTTGATTTTTTTGTCCAGATTGGTAACGTTTCTCTCTCTCTCACACACACACACACACACACACACACACATGCGCACGCGCAAACGTACCTACATTACAATCACGTACATACATTACCATTGATTCTTTGAGTTGAGTCTAATGAACTCAAAATGTATATTCTAACACTCAAAATGTACACTAAAAAAAAAAAGAACTCAAAATGTATATTCTAACACTTGAAATGTATGTTTAACACTCAAAGTGTACACTACAAAAAAAAAAAAAAAAACTCAAAATGTATATTCTAACGCTCAAAATGTACATTCTAATAAAATGTCCAGTTAAATTGAAAATGTACAGTCTACACTCAATAGACTCAAAATATACACTCTACACTCAAAATCAACATCTACACTTCAAAATCAATCAACATCTACAATTCTCAGAATACATTCAAAATATGTGCAAGTATAGGTATATATTAGGCAACTAACGGTTGATAATCGAGGAAGAAAATCAGGATCATGTATTACGTACTTTCAATTGCTCTTTCTACTCTCCGAATGTCCATTTTATTCATATATATATTTTCAACAAAATCTAGTGCAACGAAGGAGAACCCAAATCTCAATATATAGATGACATGAAGGCTCAAGGGATGAACTCAAAGTAAGCTACATAAATGAAAAGAACAAAATTTCCACTAACTCATCATAGATTGTGTTTGTATGGGTTTTGAAAGAGAGAGAAAGAGGCAAAAATAGGCACATATGGAAAGAAAACTTATACAGATAGGGACAAATTGTGGAAAAGTCTATAATGCACACTTCTTAAAGATGTGTACCATATGTATCAAATGTCTGGTTCAAATTCTGTCACCTCATAAAGATTTATAAAATTCTAGTGCATCTCGTAACTTTTATACTAAAAACTTGTAATTTTCTCAGCCATATCATTCATAACATTTCCACTAGGAATCATAACATTTACTTCTTGTAACTTTCCATCAATAAAATTCACAACATTTTCACTAAAAATCATAACATATTCGTGCTTGTCGTCAGTTTTATATTAAAAACTCATAACATTTTGGAAGTGCATATGGTAAATATTCAAATACGGGTGTCTATTGTTACCTTTCCCACAGAGTGTATCTATGAGATTCAGATCTTTTCTGAAACCAGTTGTTTGTGTGTCTAAGGGAAATCAAATGACCAAAGATTTGAAACCTATTTTGAAAACTTAAACTTAAATGCTAAATCTAAAGCAACTATTTGAAAACTTTTTTCACTAATTTATTGCCGAAATCTTCGCTTCACTCCTCATTTTCTTTCTATAGACCAACTCTCAAATATTCACAAAGCAATTCCAGTAGGGAGGTTTAAGCTTGTATGAGGGTGAGTTCTCCAATGGATTTTTATCAAAATATGATAAAATCAAGACATTGATTTTATCCATTGGTGAAGAGAGTTGATAAAATCTGTAGATTTTTGCATTCAAAAATCTAAAAAATCTACAGATTTTATCAACTCTCCTCACCAATGGATAAAATCAAACGCTTGATTTTAAAATGAAGACCCATTGACTTCAACCTGCCGGATACTATGCCTTACTAGGGGTGAGCAGAAAATCCGTCAAACCGTGAATCCAATCCAAACCAATCCAAACCGATTGGTTTGGTTCGGTTTTTTAGTAGCGTGGTTTGGTCCTGGTTTAAAAAAATTAGAATCCGTAGTCAATGGTCTGGTTTGTGGATTTACGTTCATGGTTCCGGTTCCAATCCGATCCGATCCGAACCATGCATATTATGTATTTTATATATATATAGGCCATAGTCAACAAACTTCCAAATTTAATTTATTCATTATTCCTTCTCTGACAAGATTTTATTTTGCCTAGAATTCACATCCCCTAATTCCAATACACCAATAGTGGTTTAGTCATAGCAAATAAATTCGGTGATGAAATGCTCCCTTCGAATTTTGATTCCACAGCATGTTTCTCTTTTTCCAAATTTCTATACATAATTCGGTCATGGCTATTCTTATTCCTTGATTTCCTTCATTACCATGATTAATTACCTTAAATTTCTATGTATGAGAACCTATTCGTATTCTATATAAAACTAACGTAATAAACCTAAATTTTAAGTACTCTAAATAGTTTACGGAAATAATATCTCAATTTTAAGCAAACCGTGGTTCGAAACTGAATCCGAACCGTAGTTTAATGGTTTGGATTGGTTTGGTTCTATGCCTTTTGTGGGTTGGTTTGGTTCTTCAAATTCATAATCCGTAGATAGTGGTTTGGTTCTTGGTTTACTACAAAACCGAACCAATCCGGTCCATGCTCACCCCTATGCCTTACCGCTGGGCCAAAGTTCATTACTTTATTCATGCGTTGACATAAGTATTTAGGGAAAAATTCAGAACCCCCCCCCCCCCCCAAACTTTGTCCTGAATATAAAAAAACCTCCCAAACTTTCAATTTTTTCAAGCGTACTTCCAAACTTCACTTCTGTTGTTCAAACATATTCCCACCGTTTGGATCTGTTACCTAACTAACGGGAAATGCTGAGGTGGAGGTTAACAGACCCCAAAAACCGTTAAGTGGCTCAAAATGACGTCGTTTTGGGACTTTTTTTTTTCTTTTTAAAGCTCCTTCTTCCTTCTTCCTTTTCGTTAAATGGTCTCCATCAAATGATGCCTTACCACATTTGAATGTGTAGATCTTACTGAAATGCAGCTTCATTCTGTTGCCTCTTGTCATTTTTAACTTGTGTTTAATTTGCTCAAAACTAACCAAACCCAATTCCTCTTCCACACAATAGCAAAGATTTGATCTTTCTAATTGGGCAACTTGTTCAAGGAAAACCCCCAAAAATATTCAACTTCAACCCTAACCCAGAAAATAAAGACCAGAAACCCACTCAATTAAAAACGGCTATATGTTCTGAAACCCAGGAAAAGGAATCAAAAAGGGGAAAGATGAACTTTACCAAATGAAAAAAATGAAGCATACATAACGGATAGAGTGAGAAGGGGGAGAGCGATTAAAAAAGTCTAACAAGGCACCACCCCAGGTGGAGGAAGTTTATGAATCTAGCTCTGTACAAAAACTGTTGTTGTGAGAAAAGATTCATGAAAATTGGAGGAAAGGCAAAATGCCCATAATGATATAAGGAATATATAATCATTCCTGTGGCATGCAAACTTTGAATGAAGACTTGGATCTCTCTCTCTCATCGTTGACTTTGCCTCTCTTAGACACCCAATCTCTTCGACGAAATGTTCAGAAATTGTGTGGAATAGGAATTGGGTTTGGTCTATCTCTCTCTCTTTCTCTCTCTCCCCCTCTGTTTTCCTGTGAATTGGAGGAGGAAGAAGGAGCTTTCAAAAAAAAAAAAAAAGAAAAGAAAAAAAAGGCCAAAAACGACGTTGTTTTGAGCCACTTAACGGTTTTTGGGGTCCGTTAACCTCCACCTCAGCATTTCACGTTAGTTAGGTAACAGATCCAGATGGTGGGAGTAAGGTTGAATAACGGAAGTGAAGTTTGGGAGTACGCTTGAAAAAATTGTAAGTTTGGGAAGTTTTTTAAAATTCAGGGCAAAGTTTGGGAGGTTTTATGAATTTTTCCCAAGTATTTATTGCAAACTCGGTTACTAAATATATATATATATTTTTGGTTGCCCCATGGTGAGGGGCTGCCCCAGCCCTTGGTCTTGTTAGGTTTACCTCAAGAATATTGGCCTTGTTGAAACCAAAATCTTTCTGAGACCCTTTATTTCTAGTTGATTGCCACTCCACCACTCTCTCCCGAAAGGACCGAGCCTAACATCTTTTAATTGTTGCATTATCTCAACAAGTCGTTGGTAATCAACGGGAGCCACAATGAGGTTATCAAGTCACTAATACAGCCACTGCCACATTTGTCTGATACCTCTGTTTGAGTCACTTCAGGAGAATTTGGGTGCGTGTAAAGTACCATGCAGCGGTAGGCACAAATCCGGACGTATAAAAATATTATGAACGGTCCGAATTTTAAATAAACTCTTCCATTTATTTAAAATTCAGATCATTAATTACTTAGATGAATGGCTGAGATAAGCGTTACGAGAATCATGTCAGACGCCACGCGGTACACCCCACACACCCCGATATATTCTTCTCGAGTCACTTTTATATGATAGCCATGTATCATTTGATTCCACTTTTATGGGAAATGAAATTGGGCGTCAAATTTGAGTAATAAGTTATGGTTTTAAAGAGGGCAACTTTTTTGTGAAACGGAGGGAAATGTCCCAGGTTTAAGGAAACATTTCATAAAACCCCCCAAATTTTGACCCAAATATCAAAAAACCTCTCAAACTTTGAATTTTGTCAATCGTACTCCCAAACTTCACTTCCGTTATTCAAATATACTCCCACCGTCTGGATCTGTTACCAAACTAACGGAAAATGCTGAGGTGGAGGTTAATAGACCCCAAAACCCGTTAAGTGGCTCAAAACGACGTTGTTTTGGGCTTTTTTTTTTTTTTAAAACTCCTTCCTCCCCCCTCCAATTCACAGAAACCAGTGGGGGAGAGAGAGAGAGAGAGAGAGAGAGATGGATGGACATGAACACTGTTGTAACGAACGCTATGAATGAGACTAAGTTTGGGAGAAAGCAAACAAAACAACAAGCAATCACACGACACAAAGATATACGTGGTTCCCCCAAGATTGAGGTACGTCCACGGGCAAGGAGAGAGAGAGTTCACTATCAATGGTGAAGAAGAGATACAAAGAGCTGGCTATGATCCGTAACTCTGGAGAGGCCACAATATGAGAGATAGCTAAAGGATCCCCAAAAGCCTCTATTTATAAGAAGCACAATCAATAGGAAATCCTAAACACAATAGGAAAACCTAAACACAATTGGAAATCCTAAATGCAATAGGAAATCCTAAACACAATAGGAAATCCTAAACACAATTGGAATTCTCCCAAAAAAAGGAAAATTCAAGGCACAATTCCAACAATTCTCCACCTTGACTTGAATTCCACTGAACCCAAATCACTAATTATAGCAACCCTCTTCTGCCTCTACCTCGCCACAATGCCCCCAAGGGGCGATCAACTGCAAATACCAACCAAGCCCAAGCAATGCTTGAACTTGGCAACCGAAACCGGTTTAGTTAACATGTCCGCTGGGTTATCCGCCGTTCCCACTTTCTTCACCTCAACTTGCTTCTGTGAGATGATCTCTCGAACGAAGTGATACCTGGCATCAATATGCTTGGTCCGTTCATGATACATCAGATTTTTAGTCAGATGTATAGCACTCTGAGAGTCACAAAATACTGAAGTAACCCCTTGTGCAATACCAAGCTCGCAAAGAATTCCCCTCATCCACAATGCCTCCTTTACAGCTTCGGTAATGGCCATATACTCCGCTTCTGTTGTAGACAGCGCGATCGTAGCCTGCAAAGTTGCTTTCCAACTAATGGCACTTCCGGATAGAGTGAACACATAACCTGTCAGAGACCTTCTCTTATCATGGTCACCGGCAAAATCCGAATCAACATAACCAACAACTTGATTACCCGGATTAGAAACCCCATACAAAAGACCCACATCTGCAGTCCCTTTCAAATACCGAAGTATCCACTTCACAGCCTCCCAATGTGCCTTTCCCGGTCGCCCCATATAGCGACTTACGACACTAACTGCATGTGAAATATCAGGACGAGTACATACCATGGCGTACATAAGGCTCCCAACTGCGCTCGAATATGGAACCTGAGACATATATTTCTCCTCATCCTCCGACTGAGGTGACAATTCTGCTGAAAGTCGAAAGTGTGCTGCCAAAGGGGTACTGACTGGCTTCGAGTTCTGCATGGCAAAGCGCTCAAGCACTTTGAGAACATATGACTTTTGATTCAAGAACAACTTGCCATTTACTCGATTTCTGCTAATCTCCATACCCAAAATCCGTTTTGCTGCACCCAAATCCTTCATCTCGAATTCACCACTCAACTGCTGCTTCAACCTGTTGATTTCTGATACACCTTTGGCAGCAATAAGCATATCATCAACATACAACAGTAGATAAATAAATGAACCATCTGGAAGTCTCCGAAAATACACACAACTGTCATATTCACTCCTAGAATATGATTGGCTTATCATGAATGTATCAAACCGCTTATACCACTGCCTAGGAGACTGTTTTAAGCCATATAAAGACTTACGAAGCAAGCATACATGATCTTCCTTACCAGAAACAACAAATCCCTCTGGTTGACGCATATAAATCTGTTCCTCAAGCTCCCCATGCAAAAACGCCGTTTTGACATCAAGTTGCTCTAACTCAAGGTCATAACAAGCAACAATAGCAAGTAAAGTGCGAATGAAACTGTGTTTTACAACTGGTGAAAATACCTCATTGTAGTCAACACCTTCCTTTTGACTGAATCCTTTCGCCACTAGCCGAGCTTTGAACCGTGCCTCTTCAACCCCTGGAATACCTGGCTTGCGCTTGAAGACCCATTTGCACCCAACAATCCTCCTATTTTTTAGCAGTTCCACCAACTCCCATGTCTGGTTCTTCTGAAGAGACTCAATCTCTTCATTCATAGCAACACACCACTGTGCACTCTCATTGCTCGAAACGGCTTCCGCATAGGTAGAAGGCTCATCATACTCCACTGTTTCAGCAATCGATAAAGCATAGGCCACCATCTCAGAATAAGCTGAATACCATTCAGGAGGCCGAATCTCCCTCCTTGGCCTATCTTTAGCAATAGTGCGTGGTTGCTCTGCTGGTACATCATCCTCTGTGTCTGAACTTTTGAACTCCTCTTCAATTGGCTGATTACTGACATTCTTCCCTGAGCCAGAAGATTCAATCACAAACTCCACCTGCTTTGGAACCCTCAGTTCCTCAACTGCACCTTCAACCTGCTTAGACCCCTTAACCATAAAGTTTTCATCAAAAGTAACATCTCTACTGATCAAAAACTTAGAGGATTCCGGACACCATAAACGATACCCTTTCACACCTGCCTGATAACCCAAGAAAATACACTTCTTGGCACGTGGCTCCAACTTACCCTCATTGACATGAGCATAAGCTGGACACCCAAACACACGCAGCATGGAATAATCAGCTTTATGACTCGACCATACCTCAAACGGAGTCTTACACTCAATAGCAGTTGACGGAGACCTGTTCACCAAATAGCATACTGTGGAAACGGCTTCAGCCCAAAACTCTTTGCCCAACCCGGCATTGGACAACATACAACGCGCCTTCTCCAAAAGAGTCCTGTTCATTTGTTCAGCCACACCGTTCTGCTGGGGGGTTTTCCTCACTGTGTGATGTCTCACAATGCCCTCATTACTGCAAAACTTATCAAATTCGCCAAGACAAAACTCCATACCATTGTCAGTTCTCAAACGTTTTATTTTCTTACCCGTCTGATTCTCTATCAAAATTTTAAATTGTTTGAATGTACTTAGAGCATCACTTTTATGTTTTAGCATATACACCCAAACCTTACGAGAGAAATCATCGATAATACTCATAAAATATCGAAAACCACCTTTAGAAGTTACCTCAGCGGGACCCCAAAGATCCGAGTGAAAATAATCCACCGTGCCTTTGGTGCGATGAACAGCTGTACTGAATTTGACCCTGCACTGCTTGCCGTAGACACAATGCTCGCAAAAATCCAGCTTCTCAGTTTTCTACCCACAAAGTAGACCCTGATTGCTCAAAACTGTCATCCCTCTCTCGCTCATATGCCCAAGACGCATATGCCACAATCGAGTTAAATCCGAACCCGAAACCTTGGAAGAAGCGACCGCTGCTGCAGAACCTGTAACTGTACTGCCCATGAGTGAATAGCGATTGTTACGCTTCTGACCCTTCATCAGCACCAAAGCACCTCTTAAGACCTTCAAAACTCTACCTTCACCAGTTAAAGTACAACCAATGGAATCTAGAGCACCCAAAGAGATAAGATTTTTCATCAACTCCGGAACATGCCGAACATTCGATAAAGTCCTCACAATACCGTCGTGCATCTTGAGTTGGATCGTTCCACAACCAACAGTTTTGCAGGGCATGTTGTTTCCCATTAAAACTGTACCACCATTGACCGCCTCATAGGTGGCGAACCACTCCTTATGCGGACACATGTGATATGAACACCCAGAATCCAAAATCCACTCGGTATCACAGCGAGAATCTCCCACTGTAACTGATAAAACAGTATCTAACTCATCCGAACTTTTAGCAACCCCGGCAATATTTTTACCCCTTTCTGGTCCTCCTTTTCCTTCTCCTTGAGTTTTAAACAGTCTCTTGCCCAGTGCCCCGGTTTCTTGCAATAATTGCACTTTCCCTTTTTCTTATTTTTAACTGCTGATTTGGATCTTTCCCTATTACTCGTACCACCCTTTTCTGTCGTTCTTCCCCTAACAAACAATCCCTCCGCATGATCATCAACCTCTCCTGACACCTTTTTCCTCAACTCTTTCGAATGAAGACTGGCCTTAACATCCTCCATGGATATGGTGTCTTGCCCATACAATAAGGTTGTAACAAAATGTTCATACGATGGCGGTAAAGAACATAACAAATTTAGGGCTTGGTCCTCCTCGATTTTACAATCAATATTTTTCAAGTCCATCAAAATACGATTAAACTCGTCTAAGTGATCCCTAACAAGTGTACCTTCACGCATTCGAAACGTATAAAGACGTTGTTTAAGATACAACCTGTTCGTGAGCGATTTCGTCATATATATGCCTTCCAACTTCAGCCAAATTCCTGCTGCTGAAGTTTCTTCTTCCACCTCGCGAAGAACATCGTCTGCTAGACCCAACTGAATCGAACTCCGAGCTTTAGCATCCATGTCTTCCCAATTTTCCGCGCTGATGCTGGATTTTTCCTGCCCCTGCAAGGTCTTGTGTAATCCCTGTTGAACTAGCAAAGCCTTCATCTTAACCCTTCAAAGACTGAAGCTGCTGCTCTGCCCATCAAACTTCGCAATCTCAAACTTAGCCGCCATAGCCACAATCGGAAACGAAACCCTAGTTTTTCAACCAGAAGCTCTGATACCAGTTTGTTGTAACGAACGCTATGAATGAGACTAAGTTTGGGAGAAAGCAAACAAAACAACAAGCAATCACACGACACAAAGATATACGTGGTTCCCCCAAGATTGAGGTACGTCCACGGGCAAGGAGAGAGAGAGTTCACTATCAATGGTGAAGAAGAGATACAAAGAGCTGGCTATGATCCGTAACTCTGGAGAGGCCACAATATGAGAGATAGCTAAAGGATCCCCAAAAGCCTCTATTTATAAGAAGCACAATCAATAGAAAATCCTAAACACAATAGGAAAACCTAAACACAATTGGAAATCCTAAATGCAATAGGAAATCCTAAACACAATAGGAAATCCTAAACACAATTGGAATTCTCCCAAAAAAAGAAAAATTCAAGGCACAATTCCAACAAACACCACCATTTTCTTCAAGTAACGACGCAAAAGAACATCCCCAATTGATGAACATGAACACCACCATGAACATCCCCAATTGATGAACATGAACACCACCATCCAAATTGCGTATACAATACCCATCAAAGAATTGTTCGAAATTCGAAATAGACAGAGGGGAAAAAGAAAAGATGTACTCCAATTACAAAGAACTACAAAACAATTGAAAGAACATTAATCTCGGTCTCACATTCAAATTCAATTTTTGTGGGCCACTGCAAGATTCTCCGTTTCTTAAATTTTATGTCTCCGAATTACCCGATTGTGTGTAAGGTGTCTCAAAGGCCAAATTATTAAAAAAAGTTGAAACAACTACCAGTCATGGCAATTGGGCTTGCGTTGGACCTGGAGTCACCACTGAGCTCGGAGGACTGAAATTGGGCGGCGGAGCAACTGTGACAACCACCGGTGGCGAAGGCGGTGGAAAAACAGGAGGCCGCAGAGTAGCCGTTGAGCCGGGATCTGGGTTTGGCGGAGTGGGTGGAGGTGGGTAGGAGTTGGAGCTGGGATTTGGGTTAGGAGTGAGAGTGGCAGAGATAGGTGTGGAAGGGGTGGTGGGATTGGGCAAAACCACCTCTCTCTCTCTCTCTCTGGTGAATTGGGAGGAAGAAGAAGCTTTAAAAAAGAAAAAAGAAAAAAAAATGGCCCAAAATGACGTCGTTTTGGGCCACTTAACGGTTTTTGGAGTCCGTGAACCTACACATCAACATTTTCCGTTCGTTTGATAACAGATCCAGACGATGGGAGTATATTTGAATAACGGAAGTGAAGTTTGGGAGTACGATTGAAAAAATTAAAAGTTTGAGAGGTTTTTTGATATTTGGGTAAAAGTTTAGGGAGTTTTATGAATTTTTCCCCAGGTTTAATGTTGTACCTGGATGAAATAACTTGTCTTATTACAATTCCCCAGGTTTAATGTTAAATCTTTTCATCATGCATTATTTTTTGGTTATCAAAAAAAATTTGTACTCTCTCCGTCCCCTTTTTTAGTGTATACATTTCCATTTTGGGCTATCCCTTAATCTATTATAGTATTGCAGAATGGCTTTTCGCGAGGAGGGCTGTGGTTGCGACAAGTGTCGTCAATTGGTTGGATTGTGATGGGCATTATAAAATTAGCAATGTAGCCTAATCAAATCACATATAAAACATTCCATTAAACATTTTTTAATTTCGAAAGAAAGAATCTTGAACTATCCATAAATTTTCTCAATATCATTTCCATAATGATCACTAAAACATTATTGATATCTTTTTACATGGATTTTTTTCCTTCTAAATTTCCTTAGATTGTGCTTCCAATAATTAGGAAACGGTTTTGAAAGGGCTACATTTAAAAGAAAAACAACGATTAATTTATGGAGATATCAAAGGCACAATGATCTTAGCAAAGAAAGTAAAATGTACAAATCACTCTATTCTGTAATGAGGTATTTTTCTTTACCTCTCCGTATTTTGATGCATGTAGTCTTCTTATTATGTATTTTTGCTTATTCGACAAACAAGCACAAGAATTATGGATGGATTATTTTACTCTTCACGTATAAAACATTCTATATGATAGGGATCGATTATTTATGCCTACCTTCTTAGAATGAATTTGAAGTGGTCATCTACCCCGAAGAGGTGTTTTTCAATGTCATGTTCTGGCGGTATAGCTTGGTCAGATTTTACTCTCTAATTTTTTCATGGAGTTGTGTTTGAAAAATTCCTGCAACCCGCAACACTAGATTTATGGATGGTGAAGAAGTTTTTTTAGGTCTTTATGATTAAAAAAAAAAAAAACAATTAGAGCAAACAGGGGCGAACACGAGGGAGTGCAAGGGGGGGTGTTTGGCCCTTACACTCCCCCCAAATTTCTTCCTATTTTTAGTATACTTTTAGATTTTTTTTTTGTAAAATTACTACAGAGTGGCCACTGCAAATTAGGTGAAATTTGCAATTCTGCTTCCGCCACTGAGAGCAAACTCTGGTAAGTGTTAACTTTATGTTCATGCATGAGTCAACCCAGAGGGGGCTTCAGGATTTTGGTTCAGCGGTGGCAAAAATATTGCATATAAAATAAGAAAATGGCTACAATACACACCCATTAAAGGTGTGTACCATATATACCTTATTGTATGGTTCATATTGTGTCACCTCATCGGCAATCGTAACATTTTTTAGTATTCGTAACTTTCCAGCAATATGATTCGTAATATTTTCTATGATTCATAACATTTTGGTGGGTTCATAACTTTTATAAAAAAAAAAAAATTGTAGTAACTTTTATTAATCGATTCGTAACTTTTATAGGGATACGTATGATGCACACTCAAATATGGGGGTGTATTGTAGCAATCCATAAAATAAAGTTCTATATAAAATAAGCATATTTATTTTGGTTAAAAATTTATTGGGTCTAATATGTCATTCGTCATGTCTACTACTTATTGGGCTATCCTTGCATATCTGACTAACTTTGTCTTTTCTTTGAAATCGAAGATGTTTAGAATTGGATAGGACTATAGCAAAACAATACCAACAATATCTAAATTTGAATTAGGGAATTTTCATATTTAAAAATTCTAGCTACAAGCCTACAATGGAATAATATCCATAGTGGGTTCCTAATTAAAATAGTTCCTAGGTGAGATTCATAATATTTAGCAACTTATTTGCTTAAGGGGGTGTTTCACTAATAAAAAACTGTTTTTTCCAAATACCGAGACAGGTCATTCTCTCACAACACATCACATAAAAAACTGTGAAAAACAAGTTTTTTCAAAAAACTGGGTTAGTGGAACACCCCCTAATTGTGGTCTTTAATGGGCTCCCTATAAAAGCTTCTAAGGATAACTCCTACCACATTACCTAAATTTAGGGAGGGAATTAGGAGTGAGGAGGATAGAGAAAGAGGGAAAGAGAAGAGGATGGGGAGAATCGGGGACCCACTCAAATTTTTTTGTGCATAAATAACATTTAAGACATAGCCTACTAGCTAATTTTTTATAGTCCATTGGAGTACTCTTACACTCCTAAATTAGTAAATCCTTAACACACAAATTTGGATCCCACTTGCAAGTGGAGTGGAGTGTAGTTGGTGCCTCCCTTATACTCCTATGCACATGGGCATGGTTCGATTCCCGGAAACACCCATCCCCCTTCCCAAGTCCCCTAGGATAGAGTAGATTAGAATTAACGAATGGCAAAAAAAATATATAAAATAAAAAATTGGACCCCATTTTTGCAGGCTATGTCTACTTTATGAGTCATTTTAGTAACCAAATTTAGGGAACCCAATATGGATGCTCTTAAAAAAAATCTGTGACAAAAAACTTAGAAAAGTTCACTAAAGACAACAATAACAAAAAATAGTCCGTAGACAAATTTTTATTTTTTGTCTTCAATAAATTTTTAAACTTTATTTATTAATTTTTAACTCTTTAGAACCCTCTTATCGAGATAAATTTATTATCTCCAAAGATTTAACGACAAAACTACAAATTTTAGGAAAATGATCCTATAATAAACCTAGGCAAAACCCCAAGTCCCGTGCATAGCACGGGTTTTACGCTAGTAAGTGTGTATTTTGAAAAGTTAATGGATAAAAGTGCGTACAATTATTATTTTGCCCTTTTGAAAATTTAGTGGTTAAAGAGTTAATGGGTAAAAGTGGAAGATAATTTTGGAAAGCGAAAGTAAAAGTTGATGTGAAAAGTGTAAAGTAGAGGCAAAAGTTGATGTGATATGTGTAATGTTGATTTTTTTAATAAGTTGGATTTACGAAATAACACACTTTTAAAAAGGAACGGAGGGAGTACTGTGTATATTTGGTCGTGTTAGCATGATTTCAACAAATTTACTTACCAAAAGAAAACAAAAAGTTGAGCTATTGAATGAGACATACGAACTTTCTTCTCACAAGTTGATTCTCTTTTCTTTTCAATGTCAAAAATATTCGGGAAATGCATACAGAAAAGAGCAAATAATGGGTCATGTTTATTTTTAGCTTTGGGTTTTCTTCAAATTTTGATATGGTAGGGAAGGCTAATGGTCATGCTTATATAGTCACTACAAGAAAACGGGCCATTCCCGTCAATTTTACCGGCATTTGTTGAAATGCCGGAAAAAAAAGTGCCGGAAAAACTACTATTCCCGGCATTTTTTCAAAAAATGCCAGTAAAAGTTAAATTTTTGAAATTTCTTTATTTTATACTATAAATATTTTTGTTTGACCTTTAGGAACCAAATGTGTGCTAGCACAGTTGGTAGTGCACGCGCGCGAGGGGTTGAAGGTCACGGATTCAATTCTTGGGGCGAGCAATTTCTCCCCAATTTTGCTTGCCACGTGTGCGCCACGAGGGCACCAAGTGGCTGCCACGTGACCCCCACATGGGTGCCACGTGGCATTTCCCCCCAATAAAGTAGTCAACTTTTCTTGGCATTTGTGACGATTTTTCCCGGCATTTGTTAGTATTAAAGACACGTGTACAGACGGCATATGTAATAAATGCCGGTAATGCTTAAAAAATGCCGGTAATGCCCTTTTCCGGCATTTGTGGTGGCTCTTCCGGCATTTGTCAAAATGCCGCTAATAGTGAAATTTGGCGTAGTGAGTGGCAGCTAGTGCAAAGAGGGGGTATTTAAACTTAAATTATTGTCTCTACGTATTATTCTTACTTTTGTGATTATCTCCTGTAATTTGTGATTTTTACCACCACCCATCTCAAACTCTGCACTACCCAACGTAAACAATACCATTATACCTATAGAATTGTGGCACACGTAGTTCATGCCCAAAATCAGCCCATCCACATGGGCTTGACATGGCTCGAGTCAAGGCATTATATTTCCTTCTACGAACAAGATGATACCCGTAGCAAAGTTCTTTTGAATTTTGCGAAGTTAGATTTCAACTGTTGTGAATTCTGAGGCACGCACGCACTCAAACACACACAAGAAATCTGAGAAAAAACTCCCTTGAATATATTCACACAATATACAAGTTGAAAAACTTCTCCAGGGAGCAATAACCAGCTCCTGCTCCTGGTAGGGGAAGCCACAACCAGCTTCCCCTCTCACACTCTCAGTCTGTCCAGCTCATATTGTGCTACCACGCTCACAATAAGAGAGACAATAAGAGTATTTATAGAGATACAAAATCCTAAACCCAATAGAAAATCCTAAACGCAATAGGAAATCTTAAACACAAAAGGAAATCACTCACATCTGGGCTTAAGCCCACTCGGCACACACAGGGTGGAATCCCAACAAATCACCTCCTCCACACCGAATGGGGCAAAGTTGACTGCAACACCCCCATATCTCAACCTCCAATCAGCTACCTCTAGCAAGCACCTGTGTCACTAACCAGTCGAGCATCCATGCACCACCAAATAGAGTACAAAACCCCGAAAAAGTGTATCCTTGCAAAACCAGAATCCGTAGCTAATCAGAAAATTCGAGTATCGCACCCCCTCAACTGGAATGCCTCCACTCGCACACCTCCTGCCAAGGAGTATGTGCTCCATAACCAAGCGCCCCCACCCCCTCACCGAGTGCCCGCAGCTTCATCTAACCACGCTCCACCACTCTAGCATCCTGTCCTGTTAAGAGAATGCAGCCACCCTCTGCCCACACTAGAGGCTCGCTTCTCTAAATGATCTCACACACCATCTGAGAAGAGGCTGACTCCTTCTCTAACATCGCATCCCCCACCGAGTTCCTCCGCACCCCAAACCGGGATACACCTCTTGTGAATCCGGGATGTGAACAAATCCTGCTAGATCTCTGTAGCAAATCAGAATTCTGGACCCCCTAACCAGAGTGCCTGCATCGAAACCCGGATGCTTATGCCCAATCACAAGACATAATCCGTGAATCCATCTCTCCAAACTAACATGAGCGCTCATAACTGGAAAGATAAACTACCATAAAAACACAGAAGAAAGAGAATATCATGATGCATCATTTGATCTCCATCTTAATCCCTCTGTCCGGAGCTCCCGTGAACAATCCACAACAACCAGTTGCATCAACATTTCTAGCTAGCATCATGCACACTACTGATTCGACTCTCGGCGCATCCAGTACCATCCTGGTTGCAACTCCTCAGTACAATCCCGCGCATATCCTGTGTGCATTTGCAGCTTTCGCATCTCCTGCTCACGTCACAAAACACCCATACTGCTTGACCATGCCTGACATCAGCTCTATCTACCACTGCACTCCCACAAGCCTGTATGGTGGCCCATCATCTAATCGATTGCAGCTCGAATCACAACTGTAAATCCTGATGATAGGTCTTTGAATCTGATTGAACTAGACTGCCTCCGATCGCTGCTGACCAACTCCGATCTGTCACTCTAGTAAGCGCCTGTGCCATTAACCAATCAAGTGTATCCGCACCCACCAAACAAAGATGCAACACTCGAAAGAATGTATCCTTTCTCATTAGCTCTCCGACTGATCACCACGGCTCAATCGCCACGAATATACAATCGCCCGATTGCTCCGGTCAACCTCTGATCTCTGCAAAGTCTGTCCAATACTCTTGGTGTGTAGCTTTCCAACTCCGCTAGCCTCTTCCGTCACTTATCCGCCACTCCTGCCACTATCCTAGCCTCCCGCCACTCTCCGTCAGCTCTCCTGGGTCTTCTCCTGCCTCCTGGTTCATCCATGTTCCTTTTCTGGCTCTCCCAGCACCCCCTAGACTCCCATCAGATCTCCCATGGCTTGCCTTCGACTCAACAACATCCCATTCGATTGACCTGACCGCATCGGATCCTTCTCAATCTCTCCGAATGTGCGCAGGACTGCAAAATCTGGCTCGAATCACCCAAAACCAAGCCCACCAATGAATCTGGAACCGTCCATTTAGCTAGGAACAAGCCTCCTCACAACCCAAACACCTGAGTTGACTCTGAAACATCCCATTTGGCCTCCGTTTTGCCCGAAACCCTCCAAAATAGCTCCGAGATGCCTCAAACCGTCCCATACCGATCCGAAACACCCCAATACACTTTGAACCGGGCAAAACTCCACTGAACCAGCCTGAACCGGCCCCATATCGACCAAAAACTCACTGACTCGGGCAGAAAATATCCGAACCAGCCCCAAATTGGGCCAAACCGCTTTGAACCGGCAAAAAAAAAAAAAAAAACTCTTGAACCGGTTTCAAATACTCCTTCACTGTGCTGGACCAAACCCAAAACCATTCCATAAACCAAGAACCGGACCGGAACCGCCCTAAACCGGGCTTAAACCAAGCAAACCGGTACTAAACCGCCCAAAATCGTCCGAACCACCTGGCTTGCACATTGCTCTAAACCTTTTGACCCGCGATTAACCCCTTTGGACCTCTGCTGAACCTCTTTACCCCCTGACCTGACCCGTTTGACCTCTTTGACCGATCAAAAGGTCCATACTGGTCAAATCGGTCAACCCTCAAGAGAGTTTTTCCTCATATTTCTTGTGTGTGTGTTTGAGTACGTGCGTGACCCATAATTCATGACATCAACTTATTGCAGAAATCACACTAAAAGGAGCTAAGCGAAATCACAAGGTGATAAATTTAGGCATTGTTTGTGTACTCTGGCATTTTCTTAAGTCATTCTATTATTCGCGATGTGTAGATTGATTATGTTAAAAACTTGGTAAATGCCTGGGTGAATCATATTTGTCTTTAGAGCATTTGGATGGTTAAACTTTGAACTTTTCCTTACTCTAAAAGCAAATGTTGTTCGTTTAAATGGATAAGGATACCGATATTCGACCAACCTAATTTGTTTGCATGGGTGAAATGCACATGAACACCAATGGTTCTTGAATCATTAAATGAACCAATAATTGTGCCATTCTTTGTCACATGAGGAATTACGTGAAACGATCATCATTCGGATTTTTCAATCAACTTTGGTGGTCTATTAATAACCTTACATAGATCTAATCCATGGTACATTCTTTTTAGGTGGTGGAAGGATTTAGACTTTGCAAGAAAACTGTCATTTGCAAGAGATAGAGTGGTCGGAGTGCTACTTTTGGATATTGGGAGTGTACTTTGAGCCCCAATATTTTCTTGCTAGAAGCTAGGATCCTGACCAAAGTGATTTCCTTGACTTCAATTATTGATGACATTTATGATGTCTATCTTACCTTGGAAGGGCTTGTGCTCTTCACTATGCAATTAATTCAAAGGTTAAGTTCATGCCCCTTTACATGATAATTTTGGGTTGAGTCCATAGGACTATCAAAATAACTTCAATTACTCAAGATTAATAAGATTCCATGACTCTGTTTGAATTTTGGATTTGCGATGGAATTTGCGGCGTAGAAAATGGAAAATGGGTAGAGGAAAATTTAAAGAAAGAAAATTAGCATCACAAATCGAAGGTTCGAAAACAGTCCAAGATTAATGAAAGATCAGTTGTTTACATAAGCCACTTGATTTTCAAGTGGGAAAACAATGCCTTGGTTTAACTCCCAGAGTACACATGAAACTGTATTATCAAGCACTATTGGAGGTTTACAATATGATTGATGAAGAAATGACCCGGGAAGGAAGATTGTATCGTCTCAACTACGCAAAATTTGCTGTAAGCCTTAACGCTAGTTACATTTTGTTAGTGGAAAAAAAATTGAACATTAAAACCAAAACAAACCAGACATATACGAAATGAAACGGAGAAACCAAATAAAAACCAAAAAAAATAAGGGAAACACCAAGATTTTCGTAGTTTAGCTTACAGATGTAAACCTACTCCACGGGGCAAGCGAAAGAGAGACGATTCCACTATGCGAAGAGAACATGCTCCAAAGAGCTACAACGGTGACAAACAAAACAAACTCTTACAAAGAGTCACTCACCAACTCCAATTATAAGTTTTCTTACCAAAACCCAATATCTCACCAAATACTGATTCTCTCTCATCAAGTCTCACAAAACCGCCAAGGTTTTTAACCAAGAGACGCAGACAGAATAGGATTCCACAGACGTGACCGGATGTCATACAAAAACAAAGATCTTCTCAAGCCCACCAAGGAGGGGAAACCAAAGAACCATGAAGATCTAACCAAGAACCCTAATTTAAATGAGACCCCCTAGGAGCCTCTCAAAGTGATTCACTTAATTAGAAGTTCAAATCCTATTGAGAGATTAGACTATATTTATAGCCGCAGAATCCTTCCTAAATCTAATACTTGCCCAAATAGTTTTTCTTGCATCCCAAGGCATAAACCAACAAGTAAACAAATCTTTGGGAAGTCCAAAACGAATCCAAAATCTAAACAAAATAGGCTGACACGACTCGACCACCGTCCGGACCAAATCTTCGGACCAAATCTTCAAAGAGCTGTGGAGTCCCAAAAAATAGGTCGATCGTCCAGACGGCCATGACACTCGTCCGGATGGGAATTACAGAAGCAGAAATCGAGCCAAAAATCAACAATCAAGTCACTAATACAGCCATTGACACATTTGTCTAATACCTTTGTTTGGGTCGCTTTTATACGGGGTCTCCTAAATAGAACAATTTGGTCCATTGACAAATACGGATGACAATTTCCCCCAAATCTGATGGATATTCGATTTTTCATCCAATAAGAACGGGTATGGTAGAACTTAAAGAATCTCCGATTGAAAACGGGGCAGGTATAATTTTGTGATATCCACGTCTGGATACCCGTACCCGTCCCATTTTCAATTGTCTATATATATATATGAATGTATGTGTATATGCTGGCATATAGTAGTATATAAATGTATATATGTGTGTGTATATATAAGTAAGCAGATATGTATTATTTGTGTATGTTCTGAATTAAAACTACATATGCTTCAGTGTTAAAAAAGTTTAATGATGGTAGTTGTTAAAATTTTATATAATACTTGGTATGCTATTGTTTCTTTGTAATTTTTTATTCTATTTTTGTCTTAAATGGTTGTTTTTGTTATTGTAGGACACATAAATTAGATCTTATCATTTTTTTTGTTCAACTAGTTTGGATATGTATTTACTCGAATATACCCGATCCGCAATGGGAGGCGGGTATGGTGGATTTGTCTACTATCCCTTTTAGGTATGGAGGTGGGGATGGAGAAGAAATTCCCAATTGAGGATCGGGAGTAAAAAAGAATCCTTTGATCCATACTCTACCCATTGTCATCCCTATTGACAGGCCTACTTCTAAAATTTTCTGGTCCAGTCAATGTGCCATTGATAACGTTGTTCACATTTTGCACACTTTTACATCCTTTAATTGTTGCATTATCTGATAAAGTTGTCGGTATCAACAAGAGCCACAAAGAGGTTATCAAGTCACTCATACATACACCGACACATTTGTCCCATACAGATTTTTGAGTCACTGTTAAAATGAGTTTGGGGAGGAAACACACCATGCATGGAAAGGCAATCAATTTAGGTGAGAGAAATGTGCGAGAAAATTGAGGTTCAAAATGGATCTACTAATAAAAATGTTAAGTGGTTGCTATAAATCATGTGACAGAAATGTTGGAGAAATTGAGGTTCAAAAGGAATCATAATAAAAACGTTGATTGCTTGCTATAACTTAGTAGGATGCAAGTGATGGCTAGCTTATGCCGTAGAGCTCCTAGATGCCCAACACTGTATCTCGGGATTGAATCCCATTCCCCCCTTCCTCATAAAATAGATTAAGAATGACAAAAAAAAAAAAAAAAAAACGCAGTAAGGATTAAGATTAATCCGTGATGCAAGGTAAACTTGATTTCGCTAGTTGAATAAGATAAGTTTCAGCAGGCAAGTGGAAGAATTTTAGTCAAAGAAAAGATTTGAACAATTGGGAGTAAAAAAAAAAAAAAGTGGAGCACTATTTCTTATTAGGCTAGGACTTTCAATCTTACGTATTCATTATGCGAGTTTTTTTCATAAATGTGAGTTTATCTTTGTCTCATATTTGTTTATCTTTGTTTTGTGAGAGCATTTTTTGAGTTTTTCTTAGCTAACTAGTTAGTGAATCCGAGGGGAGGTGTTTTGTAGTAGGTATTGTGCGGCAAAACTACGTCGTTTTGTTCATTTTCTTAGTATATCCAAGGGCCCTGTTTGGGGTTTAATTTTGGGATTCAATTTTAGTGAATTAAGGCTCTTTGGGGTAGAGTATAGTGAGTTTAGGCACTTTGAGTTTAGGCACTTTAGGTTTAGGGTTTAGGAACTTTTTAATGGTTTTTTCTTCCTCGAAACAAGGCCCTTGGAAATTTTGGAAGTGTGCACAAAAATCAAGCAACATGACGTAGTTTTGCCGCACAATACGGCTCACACTAGTTAGCGCACTTTAGGATACTCTTTTAGCTAGGTAGTGCGCTAGAGATGCTCTTAGAAGCTATTTTTAGGGAGTCCATTGTGAATGAGGTGTTATATTGCTAGAATCTGTCATCTGTAGCCACACAAAATAAGTGGGTACAAATTAAAGGACTTGTTAATGTTATCCACACAAACACTCACCTAGAATAAAAAACATGCAAAAAAGTGGTGCACAAATTAAATCATGTAAAACCTATGAAACGATATTACTAAGAAAAGCAGAAATCATAAAAATCTTACATATGAAGGCAATGGAGGAAACAAAAACGATTTCATATTATTATCACTACAACAATTTTCCCCATTGCCGACTAAAATTTTAGTCGGAAAATGTCGTAATTTAGTCGGCAATAGTAATTTTCGACCAAACATTTAGTCGGCCCGTTTGGTCGACGGAATGAGGTAGGGGATTGTAATTTCCGACCAAAACAAGTTTGGTCGGAAAAAGTTTTGTTTTCTCCGACTAAATATTTGGTCGGTGAATATTTTATTTTTCTCCGACTAAATATTTGGTCGGAGAATACTAATTTCCCCAACAAAAAATTTCGAAATGTTTAAATTTTTACCTTGATTTCCCGACTAAATATTTGGTCGGAAAATACTAACTTTTTCCGACTAAACAATTTTGGTCGGTGAATTGCAAACAATTTCCGACTAAATATTATTTAGTCGGTGAATTTCAAACAATTTCCGACTAAAATTATTTTAGTCGGCCAAACCTTTGAATTTTTTCCGACCAAACCTTTGAATTTTTTCCGACCAACAAAAATTTAGTCGGTGATTGGTGGTAATTTCCGACTAAAATTATTTAGTCGGAAATTGAGGTGATAATTTCCGACCAACATTTATTTAGTCGGAAATTGGACAATAATTTCCGATTAAACATTATTTAGTCGGTGATTTTAGTCGGGAATGGTGTAAATTGTTGTAGTGTATTTATTACAAGAGATAGTAAATTGAAAAAAGATTATGGATAGATCGTTAACTTGACAATGGCTATATTTTGTCTTAATATAAAGGAAAGTCTTTTTTATTTTTTATTTTTATGAATTTATAGTTTATCGGTTATTCTAAAGTGAAAGGACTGTGTTTACTCTCTCCTTTTATCTAAATGCACTAACTTTCTACAGATGAAAAGGGTAATTTTGTTGTTTCACAGGAACACAAAAAAGGAGCATCTAAATAAAAATAGAGTCCGATTGAGTGTAAACTACTTTTAAATTGGTCGTCAATAACTATCCAATGCTTTCAAATTATTAGTTTGTCTTTAATTAACGTTTTTGTCATAATATTTTGCTTTTCGAGAAAAACGATTATTCTCCCATAGATTTTATCAAATTTTGATAACATCAAGTTCTTAATTTTATCCATTGGTGAAGAGATTTAATAAAATCTTAGATTTTTGCATTAAAAAATCTTTCAGAAATCTAAGATTTTATCAAATCTCTTCACCAATGGATAAAATGAAGGACTTGATTTTATCAAATCTGATAAAATCTATTGGAGAACAACATCTATAAAAATCGTGACATGAATCTGACGAAAATCAGAAAAGATGACCTAAAAGATAATTGTCTTATTTTGAGCAAACCGCCCCAAAAAATGAATTTTGTTTTCCATAACCTCTCAATTTTGAATAAGATTACTCTCGAAATCAAGCTGTCTATCATAATCATCAATGAGTTGAACAAACCAAAAACATATACGATGCTGTGTGGCACCGTTGGCCAATTCTATCAACCCCGGCCCATACATTCACGTGGAATACGGTACACTTAATCTTAGGACTGTTGAGATTTTCCGTTTGGCAAATTAAAAATGAAACCAAATTTTGAGAAATATAATTATCTCCACTTTCCGAATCCATGATGAAGCTACATTTGAATCCTCGAATGACTACATAAGTCTCAAAAAATTTGGTACGCTGTTCTAGAACCGATTCATCGTTCCATTCCCAATCATCAACTATCCGTTTATTCGAGTTTACAGCTGGACTAGATGGGACAAATTGGGAGGCGTTACTAACGGTGAACGATTTTAGTTCTTCCGACCCATGCAACATCCTCGTTTGGAGCTTCATCATATATAGTTAGGAGGTTGAACACACTCAATTATGGTCATCACAGTTGTTCTTGAGTCAGAATTTTGATATTTTTGGACAATTGAAAAACCGTCTTTGACTATTCGTTGTACATCGCTGGCAAACTCCAATTCACTTGTGGTTGTGAAACTGTTGAATCTTAAAAAAAAAAAAAAAAACCCTCCAACACATTGTATTCAAACAGCATTTAATTGAAACACAATAGGATAGATAGCCGAGCTCTGACACTAACTGATGCAGCGCAAGCGTACGGAAGCACAAAATTAGCATGAGTTAAAATCCGTTGATTCGTGCTTGCATGAATACCCGGAAATTAAATCCTTCTCTTAACTTGTTAATTATGAGAATACCCAAGAATAAAAACATCAAATGCTTTGTTAATTCCGCAGAATACCAAATAATTTAGATGATAAGAGATACTCTCTCTATAAAACTTAATATCATTCAAATAAACTACCTTTTCATAAGAACTGAAAACATATTTATTTATTTATTTATTTTGAATAATTCGGAAATTAACTTTGCTAAAACATTTTACAATGTAAAACATTTTTCTTGTAAAATAACTTTGCTAAAAATAATTTTTTTCACATTTGTTTTCCGGTGTTTGGTTCACACTTGAAAAACATTTTCCAGATCAATTTTTTTTCACCGTTTTTCATCACCGAATGCTGACGTCGTGGTCAAATTCTGATGGGATTTTGTTTATCTCAGTCCAGTTCAAGAGCTCGACAGTCGACTGGATTGGATTGAATCATTTGCGACGGGAATTACAAAAGTTTGGCCGGTACGCCCAATACTTCTTCATGGAGAAAATTCAGTTCGTGCAAAAAAGCTGGAGTTTCTCTAGAGATGCTCGACTCCAAACCTCTAAATTCAGTTCTGTTCATATCTTTTGTATCAAACAATACAATTTCAATCTTTCAAATGATGCAATTGGCTCACCTCGGAACCAAATCTCAATCAGAGAACCCCTAATCTCCATTTGAATCCCACCATTGCAGTCCGAAACCACCCCAAAACATGTTGGGAAAATATGTTTACTTTTGTGATAAAATCGAAAAATACGAATGCAATAAAATCGGAATGAAAAACCTGGAAATCAAGGAAACGAAATGATGATCAAGGCGAGTGTTTAACACTCTGTACTTAAGACAGATTCGCCCCCGCTACGGTGCTTACGGTTTGCATGGACGTCTATCTCCCAGCACTACTTGATCTTCACCAAACGGAAGTAGCACTCCAATCTATTCGGTAGGCGAACCAAATGAAAAGACTCTCAATGAAAGTGTAGAAAAATTAACCACTTTAAAATGAATGAAAGATGTTATATATATAGGCAAACTAGTGACTCTACGAATAGTCACCAGGGTGAAGAGACACATCTGTTCACGAAAGGACGCGTCCGTCCACAGCGAACAGGTGTCACTGAAAGACACAACTCTAAATCAATTCAATTTTCATTCACACTTTAAATAAAATATTATATTCAAAATATTTTTTCCAACAATCCCCCACATGAATAAAATTGACTCAATAACAAATGCAAAAACAATACAAACAACAGAGAGAGTACATATGGAAATTTCCTGCATAGGGTTAGGTAGCTTTTGGCTTTGAACCTCGCCTTGTGAATAACTATCGGACTTACTAGCTAACCAGTGAACGCGATGTCTTGAACTGTTCAGCCGTTTCTGTAAGTCAAGACAATAGTCAACACACAGAATCTTTTTGAACACAGTTGATTCTTACGGTTGTGCCCATTTTGGCCCTGGAACACGCGACTGGTTTCAGAGAGTGTTTTTTAAAGAATTCAGCCTTAAAATTCTCACAGAAGCGGCCCACTTCACACTCACATAGGTGATCTCTTATTAAGAGTATCCTGCAATATACCCCACTTGGATTTACCAAGATATAAGAATCATTAAAAGTTAAAACTTAACCTAAATCGCTGCAGGCATCACTGTTTCACCATAGGAATGAGTTGGAGAGATATATCTCTTTAGTGATACTCCTAAGTCTCATATAACTTGGTTGTCCCGTTGAACCTAGATCTTGGGATCTCCAGTCAGCTAGGTTGGGTTGCCGTTATAGAGCCTTTTAATTGGTAGGCTTTAAACCCATTCCCCTCGATGATCATTTGTTCTCTGGTCAAAACCATTTGGTTAACGGATCCGTATTTCATTATTGACCTTCAATGGTGCTAATTTCAATTGAGAACAAAGTGGTGTGTGGTATTGTGTTTGCAATTATCATGTCAAGACTTACCATACTATCACGTGCCTTTATAACTATGACTGTCAAACTTATGAATACCAATCAAAGAATAATCTGCAATTTTTGGCACAGAATTAATTAAATTACTCGTATGAGTAATTTTAAAAAGCCACGTATGAGTTACTTGCAAAAACCCAGTTATTTGCATAAAAGCACCACTTCCCCCACAATTATGTGATGATCTAGAATATTCACATAATCACTTATAGTTTGACATGATTGTTTTACGTCCGGACAGGTATCATTGTCACAACTATTAACTCATACTTATATTTTACTCAAACATACTAGTGACCACCAAAAAATGTTACTATATTTATTTTGTTAACTCATTCTTTAGCAAAAATAAATGTTTAACGGTGCATGTCTACAATATCGAGACTTACCGTTCTTCGTGGTCTTCTATGCCTTTTCAACTTCCGATGGCCATCGTATTATAAATCTTGGCACGGAATTGGACCACAATGGAACATCCTCTAAGAGATGGCTTAGCCACTCTATTTAATAGCTTTTGTCTAATACAATGAGTTGATCAGACTGCATCGTAGACCTTGCATACACATGTGAGTTTAGAGGATTTCCAAACCTTTGTTGCACTTTCAAGGTGTAAAGACATGTATCCACTCGTGGATTTTTAGTCTTTTAAATCATATATATAATTGACTACTCTACGCTCTAGAGTACAATTGGATATATATAATCTATGATGCAACAAATAGTCAAAGTTTGGGGAAATCATGATTATTAATCCCCCCACAATTCTCAAATCAACAGAATTTATCAAAATAATTCCCACAGTTTATGACATGACACAAACAAATGTCAAAAAACTCTCTCTTCATTTCTTGTGTTTCTAGACATATTTGTAAGAAACAACCCCTGCATTGAGTAACTAACCCAAAATCAAGCAACAATCTACTTGAATTTTTTTTTCCATTTTATGCCAACCGCGACATGCATTCTAAGTACTCTGTCACATTCACGGGGTACTCTCCATAGCATATAAATCAATACCACTTTATTTTATGGGATTGGAATTTTCCAAGCTCTTACTGTGTAGGAATTTAGTATAAATAGGCAATCGGCCAACAGGTGTATACCTTTCTAAGAAATGTTCCCAAACATCTTGCTTCACTTTGGAACAGGGTCCACCACTTGGATTGAAATGGTTTGATGGCCGCTGCCGTTTCTAACGTTATGGAATTAACATGCAATTGGGAAACAAACTATTGCCCAAATGTGCCCAAAGTCCATTTTTAATTCCACTCAATATTTTAGGAACGTGGTATTGCCTCCGAATACCAAATTAACGGCCAACTACGGTGTAAATTTCTAATTACTCATAAGTAAAAAAAAAATTCCAACCAAAAACACCACATTAATATTCACATGAACTTGAACACACTGCAATCTGTACCCACCAGGGTCCAATTTTATTTTATAAAAATTATGGGGGCGTAGTTATTTGATAACTACCAAATATTCAAGATAGAAGAAACTAAAATATTCGAAATCTCAGTTTTCATGTCAAATAAAAAATATAGTAACTCGGTATATAGAGTCTGTCGAAACTCAATTTTGAATATTCCAAAACATGAATTTGCATGCTATTGTGTTTCTAATCGATTTGGCCCAAGAGACTTATTGAAAAGTCATAGGATTTGTGACTTATTTACCAATGGTTACACCTGTCCGCCAATGGGTACACCTCTTCCTTTACATCTCTTTGTTCACGCTTAGTGGTCACATCCCTTAGTTTGTACCAAACGATTACATCTCTTAGTTTTAACCAATTGGTTACATAATTTAATGTTAACTAAAATGGTCACACTTTCTTCAGTTACACCTATTCAAACCCCTCTGTTCATCACCGAAAAATCCGAAATTGGATTTTATATTTATATGTCTCAAACTGTTTATCAGTGTTAAAACACTAATTCGTTAACAACCAAAAATACGAAACCAAAAAATAAAAAATAAAAATACAAAACCACTTTGTATATTGCAATCAATTCGAATCACAAATATGTTCGTAGCCTCGTACATATCTATGATAAATCAGAGAATCAACCAAACATACATGTCATCGAGCAAGGAAAACAAAATCACAGAATGATCATGTGGTTCGTTGGTTAGACGAAATTCTATTGCTGTTATAACCGTGCCTACGGTTTCCACTGACCAGTCACAACCTTGCATTAAATGTCATTGTTAATAGGTGGGCAAAACAAGTGACTTAGGATTATACATGTATAGAATGACCTCTTTGCATATATTGAAAATGAATTGTCACACATGTTCGAGTTTCATTTGTTAGGAGACACATGCGAAGTCATTAACCGACCATTGTCGGCTCTTGCAATATATGACACCCGTTACCGTAGGTGGTTCAATATTCACAAGGAATATTCTGTTTATAACAACTAATAATAAAATCCATAAAATTCATGCCAATTATTATAACCATTTCAAAATTCAAGCATGCATCGTTTCAAAACGTACAAACGGTTAAAAAAAAACCGGCATTGTTTAAGAGACACCAATTAACACAAGAAAGACATGGAAAAATTAACACCGGTTAGTGAAGGGTCACATCTTCTTATGAAAATTTAATAGTCGCACCATTTGGTTTAATCCAATGTGTCACAAACCTTCAAATTCAAAACACCGTGACTCTTCCACATAGTCACACTTATTGGTTCAAACCCAACACTCACATCCTTGGATGTAAATCCAAAAGTCACAACTCTTATCTGAGATTCAAAGATTACATTATTTGGTTTCTTTTAAAAAAAACTGTTAGACCATATATACTACAAATCAACATTCTGTTCCAAATCAAGCCATAATTATATTAGAAATAACTTGAAGAGTACTCGACGAACACAAAACAATTAATGAGCATGAAAGCCATGACTATTTGTTAATAGACACAGTATAAACCACTAACCAATCATATTTGCCCTCGCAAGAGGTGGAACCTATTTGCAAAAATCAACAACTGTTGACAATAAATAGGTGTCAAAGCACCCATTCCCACCATAGTATAGCATCAACAGTCACAATGGTAGCAAAAAGGTACAAGCAAAGTAAGTAATTCTTAAGCAGAAACCACCAAAGCACGGATTCATAGAAATGGGGCCTCAAATACTTGCCACTACACTGCAAGCTTGTAAATTTTCGTCCAATTCTATTAAAAAGGTGCAAAAACACAGTAAACTACAATGATGCTTCAAACGCAAACATAACGAAATGAAGGGACACCACCAACCGAGACTCTTAATGCACATGTATGTGAATCGATTTATTAAACCCAAAGTATATTTCCTTGTTCTCTATATATCAATATACTCGTCATAATCAAATACATGAAGTGATTCATGTGAAGCCTTATCCTTACACTTTCCTTCTAGAACTTAAAGAACTTTATGAGGCAATATATTGTTTATGAAATCAAACGATGAACATAAATAAATAAATTAAAAAAAAACTAAGGTTTCGTAAAACCCAATCTAACACCAACATCAGTATATCCAAAAATGCATATGCTCTGAAAATTTTGTTTTTTTTAAAAAAAAAAAAAATGACAATAATGGTTCTCATAGATAGAGATGAACATGACTATGAGCCGAAGGACGCAACTGTCAAAAGAGCGGTGCGTGGCCGAATGGCCATCACTTAAACCCGATGAGGCGCTATCTATGCATCACGTTGATTTATAAACTACCAAAACAAAGGGCTGCACTTGTTGGTTTATAAACCACCAATGCCTTTTGCATAAAACGAACAATAATTAAATGACTATTCATGCAATCGCAATATGCACGGACATGAAATTTCAGTTTCTTTCTTCAACAGGGACACACAAATCATCAATCACAAATCACAAAAATAAACATTGATTCTGTCTTAAGATTGTTGGGAAAATATGTTTACTTTTGTGATAAAATCGAAAAATACGAATGCAATAAAATCGGAATGAAAAACCTGGAAATCAAGGAAACGAAATGATGATCAAGGCGAGTGTTTAACACTCTGTACTTAAGACAGATTTGCCCCCGCTACGGTGCTTACGGTTTGCATGGACGTCTATCTCCCAGCACTACTTGATCTTCACCAAACGGAAGTAGCACTCCAATCTATTCGGTAGGCGAACCAAACTTGTGTTTGTACTCTCTCCAATGAAAAGACTCTCAATGAAAGTGTAGAAAAATTAACCACTTTAAAATGAATGAAAGATGTTATATATATAGGCAAACTAGTGACTCTACGAATAGTCACCAGGGTGAAGAGACACATCTGTTCACGAAAGGACGCGTCCGTCCACAGCGAACAGGTGTCACTGAAAAGACACAACTCTAAATCAATTCAATTTTCATTCACACTTTAAATAAAATATTATATTCAAAATATTTTTTCCAACAAAACACTAAAGCAAACCTCGACGCCGCAAGACAGCACCACCAAAGTCGCCTGAAAGCTTTGACGTCAATTGAACCGCCAGATTTGATCTCCCATTCTCGGAGAAGAGAAAACGGTGGGGAAAAGGTAGTCCCCCTTCTGCCTCTGCACACGGTGGAGCATGAGGCGGGCAGTGGTTGATTTGTAGCAGCGGCGCGGAGGGGAGAGAGAGAGAGAGAGAGAGGGAGAGGGGTTGAACTATGCTTTTCATCATGATCTGACGATTATCAAAAAAAAGATCACGATCTGACTACAGAGAGAGAGAGATTGTGATTTTCGGAAAATAACTTACCAAAGATTTGAGAGTAAAACATTTTCATCCCATTGGGGTAAAATGTTTTATTTTGAAAAATATTTTACTGCATTTTTTTGCAACCAAACACCGAAAAATGGGTAAAATATTTTACCGGAAAATGTTTTACGTCCAAACAAACGGACGTAAAACATAATGTTAGTCAGAGAAAAGATTTGAACAATTGGGAGTAAAAAAAAGTAGAGCACTATTTCTTATCAGGCTAGGACTTTGAAACTTCGTATTTCATTTTGCGAGGTTTTTCATAAATTAGAGTTTATCTTTATCTCATATTTGTTTTATTCTATTAATTGTCTTGCTTATAAGTCGGCTTTGTAATCTGCTTGTGTAAAGTGTGTAACAAATAAGAGTGAGTGAGAGAAAGATACATACGAATGATAGCATAAGGTTAATGAATGGAGAGCCTTGAACCCACTAGAAAAGATGAGAGTAAATACTAATATTATGCTACCGTGTACGTTTTGCAGTCATAGCAATGTTGGGTAATAGGACATCTGGAGAGCCTTGGAATTCACGGCGGTCATTCCATTCATTAATAAGTAATCAACCAGGACCAAAGAGGGAAAGGCTATCGTCCTACTTTTAAAGTTCATTTATCACGAAAAGCCTACTGTAAAGGTCATTCCATTCATTAATAAAATTGACCTACATTGCTACATTAACCTCCCCATTGTTCTCGTCTCCATGATCAACCTAATGTTGTTTGAAAAACAGCGATAATTCCTTTTGCACCAACCACGTACCGACGGTGTCGGGGACGCCGTAGTGGGTCTCAACCGATTCATGCTTCTCAAAATCGAATTCCGAGTGGGTCCACGTGGGAATCGAGGCAATCGGATGGCTGTATAAGCTCGATCCAAAATCACCCCCATTTCATTGAGGAATTCGATTTTGAGAAGGATGAACAGCTCGGATCGATCGGTTGGGACCCACAACGGCGTCCCTGACGCCGTCGGTGCGTGGTTGGTGCACCACGGTCAGTGCAAGTAGAAGGGTTTGAAAAACAGAGCTTATTTTGTTGTTTGAATTAGATAAGTTACATCAGCTAAGGGCACTTTCAAACCCCTACTTTGCACCACCTTTTCCCCCTAAATCTGAAGAAAAAACTAGCTCCAACCCATCCTTATTTTCTCCTCTGTAATTATAGATGCTATACAGTACAGCCAAAAGGGCTATCGTCCTACTTTTTTTTTTTGGATCGGCAAAAGACAATAGATATAACAAGAACAAGAACAAGAACAAGAACAATAACGAGTACAACAGAAACAGGAGCAAAAAGGGAAAAAGGTTGAAAAGTAATCAACCAGAACCAAAGAGGGAAAGGCTATCGTCCTACTTTTAAAGTTCATCTATCACGAAAAGCCTACTGTAAAGGTTAATGAATGAAGTGACCGTCGTGCATTCCAAGGCAATAGCTAGGGCTGGCACGGGTCTAGGGCCACCAAAAAAGGCCCATTTTTAGGACCCCAAAGTATAGGGATATATTAAATATTAAGTATGTCAAGAGTCTAACATATAGCTTTGGTTGGTGTAGTGGAATGAATGGTGTCATCTATATAGAAGATCATGTGTTCAATCTTCTCCTCCTATATTTTTAGGCGAACAATTTTTGAGTTTGTACAAAAATTTGTTTCAAAACAATAGGGCAATGAAGTTGGAACCTGAGACCTCTGGTTTCCACACCATTACAAGCAAATTTGCCATTGAAGCACAAGGCCACATTGTAATTCATCTCGAAAAAATAATTTATATAGAAAAAATAAGAAGTCTAATTTTCAAAACTTGACTGGGGCCTCATAAATCTCAGGGTCTGGCCTGGCCATAGCAACGGCTATAGGCAGATACAGTATGGCTTAAAAAGGGTCATCGTTATGCTTTTGAAAGTTCGTCTATCTCGAAAAATCTACTGTAAAGGTCAATGAATGGAATGACCGCCGTGAATTCCAAGGCTCTCCAGATGTTCTATTACCGCTTATTGCTATAATTGCAAAACCTACACAGTAGCATAATGTTAGTAGGAAAATGCTAACGTGTGCCCAATAGACACATGTTAAAGTTGAAAAAAGTGTATTGAAATGTGTGAAAATTGTATAGAAGTATGTGAAAGTGTATTGAAAAATGTAAAAGGTGTATTGGAGTATGTGTTTGTTTTGTTTGTTTGTGTGCTTATTGTGTGCCCATTGGACACAAATTAGCAAAACCCATGTTAGTACTCCCTTCGTCCCAATTTTATACTCCCTCGTTCTATCCTAACCGGATAAAAAAACGATTATATCTTTCAATCGGTAATACATTTTCTATGCAATATGGATCTTGTTTGATAGATCTTGATTTAATCTAATAAACAAAGTGTTCCAAATCACCTAAAACATTGTAGATTATAAGATATAACACTTTGAAAAGTGGCACGAACTCCCAAAAGGAACTATAAAATTGGGACGGAGGGAGTATTTGTTTTACAATAAAATCATGTACGAGATTGTGTGTAAATCATGCCTCGTTTCTTGCACTAACAATCTGAACCTCACTTCACCAACAATAAGGTTCCCTCACAATTCTGTGATCAGCTCTGCTATTGGTATCGATCAAATTTGCACCGACAAAACACAAATCTATTTGTAGAGCCCGCAAAAGACCCCGGACAAAAGATCTGAGCTGTTCATTAATTTTAAATAATTTTGAATGAACCAGTGAAAAATCATGTCCATCAGATAACTGTAAATGTTTGATCCAAAGCACTCATTTTTTATTCTGAATGAAAAATGTATACACTAGATCAAATATTTACAATTTTCTGATGGAGATGATTTTCAAATGGGTCATTGAAAAAATATTCTAAAATTATTGTCCAGCTTGGATCTTTTGTATGGGTCTTAAAGTGGACCCCGCTAGCCAGGGACAGATCTAGAAATCCAATCCAGTGGGCTCATTTTATTAATTATAATCGTGCACTTTTTTTCCTAGTCAACGATTTTGTTAGGGACAAGAAATCGTGTAAGATTGATTCTAAACTTCATATCAAATAAGAAATTATTGAAAGCTAGGGACCATTGTAAAGATCTCTATAATTAAAAAATATCTAAGTTAAACAATTTTTTCATAATTTTGTATCATTTTCTTAAAAAGAAGGAAGAAAATTAAAATTCAGGAAAAAAATGTTAGAGGAATTGTTATTGCCATTATAGGTTCAAAATATACAATAAAAGGCAGTAATCACATTGACACATTTGTCCCATACCTCTCTTTATTGAGTCACTCTTTCGTAGGTCCCCCATACAGACGAGCTTGTCCCAATTGGAAAATGAGTTTGGGGAGGAAACACACCATACGTACAGTTATAGAAAAAGGGCAAGGATACACACCACGAAAAAAAAAAAAAAAAGGCAGTAATTTAAATTAGATGAGATAAATGTGCGACAAAATTGAGGTTCAAAATGATTAATCCGTCATGCAAGTTGAATTAAATAAGTTTCAACAGGCAAGTGGAAGAATTTTAGTCAAAGAAAAGATTTGAACAATTGGGAGTAAAAAAATGTGGAGCACTATTTCTTACTGGGACTTTGGGCTTGTTTGATAACATAGATTCAACACTTAAAACTGAATCAATTAAGTAATAAGTCATTAAGTAGGTTTGATAACCACATTTTATGTTACTTAACAGATTCAGTGCTACTTAATATGTAGGCTAAAAATTTGATAAAAATTAAGTAGCTTTGAGCTACTTAATTCTGGCTGAATTTTTATTTGCTTACAATCAACTATCACACCGCCACTACCGCTGTCACCACCGCTACCATTCCACCACCACCACCATTGTAACGCCCCGCATTTTTGGGAAAAGCGTTATGGATTATTATTACAATTTAAAGTCGGTTTTACACAATAATAACAATAACCAAAAATACATATAGATGATCTGCCCTCCGCAGATTACAAAAAAAATAGACTGGGTGGACTCTATGGCTCCGTACGTTCCCTGATCAGATCATACTCCATGTCGGCAGCTCCTCCGGCTCCGTGTTCTCCGTAGAGGTCCTCCTGTCCATCGTGACAATCTAGCATAATACGTCAGAGTTGCGAAGCAACATCGTCGTATTATGCCAGGGCAAACCGTGAGCGAGGACGCTCAATAGATACCGTACCCCAACTTTAAACTAGCAATTCTAGAACAATATTGTTGGCAGGTAAATAGTTGAAAATCATTTATCAAAACGGTAAGTTCATGCGTGTCAATGCATCGGTATCACATCAAATCAGAGTGCAGCTTAAATAAAAATCAGTATCCCATTTCTTTTCATATCAGAGTGCAGCTTTAATAAAATCAGTATCTCGTATTATTTCAGAATCCAGAGTATAGTGTCAGTATCTCGTATCATTTTCTCATAACAGCATTCTTCTTCAAATTTCAACCATGTCAACATCTCACATCTCTCGAAAGTTATTGGCCCGTTCTACAACCCCGTTCTAACGGTCACCAACCTTTCCGTTCGAAGGGTCGGCCACCCATAAACTGACTCCTGCAGTATGAGGTCCGCTAACTCCGCGTCACACACGACATAGTCCCGGCTACCCATATCACTGAATCCCCACCAGTTTGTTTATGAGGTCCGCTTGCTATGTGTTGTACTGAGTAAGTTCTAACCGTCAAATTCACCCGCGGAATTTGAGGAGAAACTTCAAACAGCACTACCGTATAGTTCCGTTGGGCTTTGACCACCAGTTCACCCCGGGGAACTGAGGCGGGACTCCAACAGCATCAACATCTCAACTTTCATCACATCAACATTTTCATTCTCATTTCTATCTCTTCCATTTAAAAACATTCGATCACTTTCTCGAAAAATGTGTCGGGTCGTATCGTCTTTGAAAAAGAACGTGCACATGCATTAATTTCATAAAACAAAATCCTCCGTTTAGAATCGTTCATGATAAACCTTCCGCTCGTAACCCATCTTACGAAAACATGTTACTTAACGACAAAAGTTCTTTCTTCCGGGGATTGAAATCAAAACATAAGGATTAATTCTCGTTCTTAGATTTGCTGGCGTGTTTTAAGATTCGTACGTCAAATTGCCACTTGGTTTGTCTAAACCAAGAAAGTACCCTACTAGAAAACTCTAGTAGTTGAATCCGTTTGGCGTGTTTTAAGATTCGTTCGTCGAATCGCCACTTGGTTTGGGCTAAACCAAGAAAAAGCCTGACTAGACATGCTAGCCATAGATTCTATTTGTTAGTCTAAATAGATTAAGAATATTTATTCAATAATCCCGGAAAATCTCATTTCATTTGAAAAGCTCTTTTCTCAGAAAATTGGTCGGGCATTATAACTGCGTAAATTTGAAAAGTCGATTTTCATTCAGGCATTATAACTGGGTAATTTAGTTTCCCAAAAGTCCATCGAATATTATAACGGTGCATTTTGATAGTCAATTTTAATTCGTGCATAGTAACGACTAAGTGTGTTTTTTTTTCAAAGTCTAATTGTTCATAAAATCACTAATCACCAACATAATCACGTTTAATCATAATTAAGCACGTTTAAGCAAAATAATAACATAATCAATATGAACTAGTAAATACTAATCTAAGGTTAAGATAAAGTATCTACCTTAATTCCGATGATTAGTCGGAAGCCGATAAGCTAGTTGAATTCCGGCGGCGTAACGACTAGTCGACCTTTGCTCGAACGCTTTCTTGCTAACTTATTCTACCTTTCTAAGATCTAGGGGTGGTCGAGGGTGGTGGAGTGTGGTGGTTTAGGATGAGTTTCAAGAAGAACACTCAAGAACTCACTCAAGAACACTAGAAAGCACAAAGTGGAGAAGTTGGGAGATTTTGGTGTGAAATGAAGCAAGGAGAGTGAGCTATTTATAGTGAAGCAATGAGGTTCACCTCCCCCAAAAATAATCACCAGCCAAAAACCCTCCCCACAAGTGTCCAAACAACCTTTTGCAAAAGCAAAAATTAGGTTTTAAAGACTAGTTTTAGGTTATAAGAAATTCCCCACCAAATTTCCCACCAACTTAAAGATTAGTTTTAGGTTATAAGTAATCTCCCACCTAATCAAGGTTAGCTTTAATAAAATAAAATAAGAGTTGGGGATTTAGTAAGGCTTCCGGACGCAGTGTGGTGAAATACCCGGTGTGTACGCGTTTATTTACGGCGCGAAAAGTATAATTAAACAGGTTAAATCTAATTCGTTTAATCTAACCAAACCAAATTATAAACTATAATTATTTAAAAATAAAACCGCATTAATAAATCGAAATTTTTTATTTACAAAATTTCGGGTTATTACAACCATCACCACCATTCCACCACCACCACCACCACCGCTACTACTACTACCACCACCACTGCCACGCCACCTCCACCACCACAACCACCACCATTGCACCATCGCCGCCACGCCGCTACCACCACAGCTACCACCATAACTACCACCATACCACCATTGCCACCACCATTGCCACACCGCCACCGCCACCGCCATCACCATTGCCACCACCACCATTGCCACACCGCCACCGCCACCGCCATCACTATCACCGTTACCCATATACCACCACCACTATTGCCATGCCACCGCCATCACTCCACCACCATCACTCCTCCATCACCACCACCACCATCACCACTAGCATTCTACTCAGCCCACCACCACCACCACCATGCCATAACCATCACACTACCACCACCATTGCACTACTATTACTCTATTGCCACCACAACTCACCATCATTCCACCACCACCATTACTCCACTGCCTCCGCCACCACCCTCACCACCTCCCAATCACCACTCCACCACTACCACAAATACATGATGACCATTAGCAAAATTAAGAGACAATTAGAACAAAAAAAAAAATTCATATTTTTAATTCAGTGCTCAATATGTTTTATCAAACAGCTTTTCAGCTTAAAAAATTCAGCATTCAGTTTTCAGTACTTAATTTTCAGCTTTCAGCTTTCAGCTTTCAGCTTTCAGCTTTCAGTTTTCAATTTTATCAAACAGCCCCTTTGAAACAAACTTATTTGATTTTACGAGGTTTTTCGTAAATGAGAGTTTATCTTTATCTCATATGTGTTATATTCTATTAATTGTCTTGCCTATAAAGTGGCTTTGTAATCTGTTTATGATCAAGTGTGTACGTAAGAAATAAGAGTGAGTGAGAGAAAGAAAGATACACACGAATGAGAGCATATGTAATTGTTTATGTGCATTTACAATAAAATTGTGTATGAGATTGTGCGTAAATCTTGCCTCCCCTCCTTGTTTCTTGCACCAACAATCTGAACCTCATTTCACCAACAATAAGGTTCCCTCACATTTCTCTAACCAGCTCTACTATTGGTACCGATCAAACTTGCAAGACAGTGCACAGATTTGTTTGTGGAGCCCGCAAAAGGCCCCGAACAAAAGATCCAAACCGTTCATTAATTTTAAGTAATGTTGATTGACCCATTAGAAAATTAGCTCAATTAGATAACTGTAAATACTTGATCTAGTGTATACATTTTTCATTCAGAATTCAAGATCCTATTTTCTGAATGAAAATGGGTACATGGATCAAACATTTACATTTATCTACTTAGGATGATTTTTAGCTGGGTCATTGAAAAAATATTCTAAAATTATTGAACGGCTCGGATCTTTTGTATGGATCCGAAAGTGGACCTACTAGCCAATCTGTGCACCATCTGTACAACTTGATCGGTTCCGTGGATTTACTGTTCTGTGACCTCCAAAAATTCTCTATAAATAGCAAACACTCAGCCAGGGAGTGAAAGGAAGGACTAAAGAGTGTTCGTTCTTGTTTACTCCCTCTTCTCTTAACGATCATAATTCGTATCCACCAAGCAACCCACAGCAAAGAAAAATGGATATAAATTCCAGTACAACTCTGTCATTAACCCAGATTAGTGTACCCGAGGTCACACGACGTCGCTGTGCAAATTATCATCCTACCATTTGGGGAGATCATTTCCTTGCCTACGGTTCTACTGTCATGGTAAATTTGTTTCAAATTTTCTTAAATCATGCATATATATAGAACAGGGGAGTAATTATTTGAGTCTTTTAGTGTCGTCAATTTAAATGTGAAAAATAATTAAGTTAATTGAATCTTTTTTTAAAAATATTTCCCATATTTTGGTCAGTTTAGAAAATTAAGAAAATACTATTTCCGGTCTAGTTACTCACATAAGCATTCCACAAAACACACTTCATTAACCCCAACGGTTGGCCTAGTGATCAAGGCTTGGGACTTAGGGGTTTGCTCCCTCCTAAAGGCTTAAGTTCGAAACCATGTAGGTGCTATTGACTTTTTTGGGGTTAGTCCATACAGAGTTCTGGCTTTAAATGGGGCACCCACTAGTTGATGGTGGGATTGGTCTCTCAGGATTAGTCGAGGTGCGTGAAGCGGCCCAGTCACCTGGTTATAAAAAAAAAAAACATAACGCACTTCATTTCTTCTTCATTATGCTTTTCGGTCTTCACCAATCTAGGATAAAAACAAGCTTAAAAACATCATACAATAATGAAAATTTCCAATAGCAATAATACAAAATTTGCTAATGTATTACTAGTAACCATTTTTTTTTTTTCACATTTACAATATTTCGTAGGAGATGGAGCTCGAAATGGTGCAACAAGTTGAACAGCTGAAAGAAAGAGTGAGAGAGATGATAACGGCAACGGCCGATAAACCTTCACAGAAGCTAAATTTGATTGATGCAATTCAACGACTAGGTGTGGGCTACCATTTCGAAACCGAGATCGAGACAGCATTGCAGGGCATATATGAAACCTACCTTGAAATGGCCAGCGATGAAGATCTCTACAGTGTGGCTCTGTCATTTCGGCTGCTTAGACAGCAAGGATATCCTGTCTCCTGTGGTAAGTCACTTTGGCTTGTGAATGCATTGGTTTGAATCTGGCAACGTGATTGGGGGAGAATGAGAATGTGATTACGTCATTGGTTTGATTACGATCCAAACTCAGGTTCAAAGTTAAGGATATGCTAGATTCCAATCCCAAATGTTCTTTTGTTACTCCCTCGGTCACATTTCTTTGTGGGTGTTTATGAAAAATTATGTTTGTAGATTTTGAGATTTTAGCTTTTTAAAACCAGTTTAGAGTGTTTATCAAAAATTCTAGATAACAGATTCTCGATTCTACAGATTTTGAAAAGCTAAAAAAAAGCAAAAATTCTAAAAATCTCAAAGCTAGGTTTGGGAAGCTTCTCCAGCTTTTCGAAGGAGATTGTAAATCTTAAATTTTATAAAAGTTGATAAACAAGTTAATCACAATTTCACATCTATGATAAACAAGTTTATCTACTTCTACTAAAATCTAGAATCTGAAACTAGAATCTATAATCTGTATCCACAGTTATGTAAACACGCCTTAATATGCATTTAATGCATGTCTCTACAAATAGTTTGCTCAAATTTTACTTCAATTTTTTTTTCCCTTTTTTGAACAACAAAAAATAATATTAACCTTTGAAGGAGATACAGAGATTAACAAGGAGAGGATGAAAAGACATCAAAACTAGGGAGGGCATCCCAACAAAGTTGACACCCCCTCAATAGAGAATCACATGCCCACACCCAAATCCAAAATAGAGCAAGCAAGATGCCTACTCAAAACACAAAAATATCAGATTTAGCAAGAGGACATGCCCACCAACTAAACCAACAGATGCTACAATAGACAAGTACATACATAAGTGGGAGATACATAAGAGAGCTAAAGCAATGACTAACTAGCATATCAGGAACATTGAAGCCCTGCAAGGAATTGTAGTTGCTGCAGCAATTCTAGCAGTGTTGACAGACTTGGAATTCTTTCAGCTTTAGTATTTTAGCTCCAGAAAATACCTAACCGATATGCTTGAACTCCAACAAGAAATTACATGGAATCAAGTACGCTTTGCAATCCGTAAATGAAATCCTCAACAGAATATTTATCTCCACCTCCACCCTCTTTGGTTTTGACCCATAGAGCAACTCTAATTTTAATGGTTTCAATAGTTTCCTCCCAAATAGGGGCTGTCTTAAAAAACATAAGCATTTCTTGAGTTCTAAATAGACCACGTGACAGCCAAAGGAATGCAACCCCACAGATTATTTTTTTCTTTGGTTTCATACTCCAACTATTCCACCATAATACTCATTCAACCATTGATTTAGGGGTCACCCATTAGATACCCCACCAGAGAAGAATATGGGACCAAACAATCCAGACATTTTCACAATGCAGTAAAAGATGGTCAAGAGATTCAGAGTGCATACCACAAAATTTGCAATTTGCCTCGGTAACAGTCTGAATGATGCCAATATTCAACAAGTATTCTGAAGTTTTAATCTTCCCCAAATGCACCAACCAACCAAAGCACTGAATTCTGTAGGGTGCTACATTCCTCCAAATCAAGTCATAGGTTGTATTAGATAGAATTGCTTGGGAGTTGACCAACTCATACATGGACTTAACTGAGAAGACACCTAAGCTATTCCCTTTCCATATCAAGGTATCATTTGATACAATAGTTGCTTCTACCCCAGAATTTCCAGAATTTGACATAGTTCAGTTAGTATTTCCACCTCCCAATCATATAGCCTTCTCCTGAATTGTTGGTCCTATTGGTTTGAGTAAGCTTTTTTGGCTATAACCTGGCTGAACAAATCATCCTTACACCTGACCATCCTGAATAATGAAGGGTAAGTCTCAGCCAAAACAGGGGTGCCAAGCCAAGGGTCCATCTAGAATTTGATTGAACTTCCATCACCTACTTTGAATCTGATGTTCTCAACATACCGAGCATGCATAGAAGGGTTTCTTTCTTGAATTGACATGATGTCCTACCATTTATGAGGATTACTTTCTCAAAAATTCAAGACTTTCTCAAAAAAAAAAAAAAATTCCTACCATTTATGAGGATTACTTTTGGAAATTTAAACACTTTTTTCTTTGATTTTTCGAAAAGGACTAAAATTTTAGGACAATACAAAATGTAATAGGGGCTAATAAAATGGAACAAAGAGAGTATTTCATTAAATTACTCTTAAATGTTGTGTAGTTGCATTTTTTTTCTTCTTCTTTTCGCTTCTTGTCATTTTGCTTCTAACTTTGTGGCTCCAAAGTTCTTAAAATTAGGTTCACTTGGACCCTTCACTGTTTTTAGTACTTTTTGTCCGATTTTAGCATTTGGCCCTTTCCAACGTTGAAAAGATTTACCTAGAACCCTCTACCTTATCATTGTCATTGTGTCCATCACAAGTTGTAACACATACGATCATGTCATCTTATTATATTTTATTTTTATTTAACATGGTTTATCATTGAATGATGTATACAGATGTGTTCAACAAATTCAAAGACAGCAATGGAAAAATTCAAGAATCCGTAACTGGTGATATAAGAGGAATGCTAAGCTTGTATGAAGCTACACATCTGAGAGTCCATGGAGAAGATATCTTAGACGAAGCCCTGACTTTTACCACCACTCACCTCAACTCTGCACTACCAAACTTAAGCAAGAATCCTCTCGCAGCACAAGTAGTTCATGCTCTAAATCAGCCCATCCACAAGGGCTTGACACGGCTCGAGGCACCATGTCACATTTCCTTCTATGAACAAGATGATTCCCATAACAAAAGTCTTCTGAATTTTGCTAAATTTGATTTCAACCGATTGCAAAAGTTGCATCAGAGGGAGCTAAGCGAAATCACTAGGTAATTGACTCTGATCAAGTCGAATCATAGTGTTTTGCAAGTCTGTGATATTGAGCTCGTATCACGGCAGAACTTTTTTTCCTTTCTGGTTTTTCAGGTGGTGGAAAGATTTAGACTTTGCAAATAAACTACCTTTTGCAAGGGACAGAGTGGTCGAGTGCTACTTTTGGATAGTGGGTGTGTGCTTTGAGCCTCAATATTACTTTGCTCGGAGGATGTTGACTAAAGTCATTGCCTTGGCTACCGTTTTGGACGACATTTATGATCTCTATGGTACCTTGGAAGAACTTGTGCTCTTCACTGATGCAATTGAGAGGTTTAGTTCATTTCACTTCATGACCTTAATTCAGATTTCATTTCATCTAATGCAATACTAGCTAGTCATTCAAATTGGCAACTTTATTTTCAGGTGGGAAACAAGAGCCTTGGATCAACTTCCGGACTACATGAAACTATTTTATCAAGCCCTTTTAGATGTTTACAACATGATCGACGATGAGATGGCTAAGGAAGGAAAAGCATATGCGGTCGACTATGCAAAATCTGCAGTAAGTCTTTAACTGAGATTAGTTAGGCGTCAGTGTGGAGAGAATTTAGTCGGAAATTGATACTAACACATTTTCTTCCAAATCCCAGATGAAGAATTTAGCAAAAGCATACTTTAATGAAGCCAAATGGTTTCATGAGGGTTATGCTCCAAGTATTCAAGAGTACATGAGTGTTGCACTTGTTTCTAGTGGTTACAAAATGCTTGCAATCACTTCCTTTGTTGGAATGGGAGAATTGGCGACTAAAGAGGCTTTTGAATGGGTGTCAAGTGATCCTTTAATTGTTCAAGCTGCATCAGTGATTGCTAGACTCATGGATGACATGGTTAGCCACAAGGTGAGATAAATGGCTTAAAAGTATCAAAAAATAAGATCTCACTCAAACTTTTGTGACAGTGACATCAACAATTTCAAAATTAGTTAGTTGAGTTGAACTACAAAGATCACAAGTTGAACAAAAAAGTTCACAAGCCCCCATTACTGGATATTAGACCTTCATACATAAGCGATTCACTTATAAGATTACCTTGAAATATTCGAGTTTGAAGTCGTGCAAAGTATATTTAAGACCCAAATCGATACTGTAATTGTAGGTTGAGCAGCAGCGAGGGGATGCACCCTCGGCCGTTGAATGCTATGTGAAACAACATGGTGTAACAGAGGATCAGGCGCTTGTTGAACTTCAGAAACTTGTTACAAATGCATGGAAAGACATGAATGCGGCTTGCCTCCACCCAGTTCAAGCCCCAATGCCTCTTCTCTTGCGGGTTCTCAATCTTGCACGGGTGATATATGTTTTATACAAGGATGAAGATAATTACACAAATTCTGGGACCAAGCTCAAGGGTTTTATTACCTCGGTGCTCATCGATGCTGTGCCAATAAACTAGCAAATGCTCAGTGTTTAGGAATGAAAATTCTTGTTTAGCTAATTACATGATTATTAATGCAATCAATATCAAATAAATAATAATCTACGAACACGCAATTTACGTGGAAAACACCGAAAAGGGTAAAAACTACGGGAAGTAATCGGTAGACTGATGAGTGAAAAGGTAATAATCAATATTATTTTTGCATTATTGTTGTACCACTAGCACTAGAAGTGCGTAACTAGGCACGCCTTTGACCGGATCGAGTACTAAACTGATTTCTTCTTCTGGAACTTACAGGAGGCACCCAATACCTGGCTTTCAACCTACATCATCTAGGTAATAACGTTATGTAGTAGCAGATGTAGATCCCAAATGCCCTTACATCTGTAGGGTTACAGATCGAGGGAAAGATGTGGCCCAAACCTGTCCACTGCTAAATTCTGTTGAGAAACTGATTTGTAAATTAATAAAACTGAAAAAAGTGTGGTCCGTTGAGACTTGAGCCTTTCTTTCTTTTTTATTTTTTTTCCCTAAACGGCTAGTCCGGGTAAGTTTATACACAACTCAACTTATTTCTTTTCCAAAGAAAGATGGATGAATGACATCCCAATCCCGGCCGGAGAATGCAATTGTCTAGCTAGCACCAACCTCTGAAGCTTGTGAGTTGTGATCACACTGCGGTGTGTGCGTGTGTTTGTGTATGTGTTCGTGTTTGGGTGTGCTACTAGCAAAGTTTGGTTGAAATAGTATAAAGAAGTAAACGATTATTCCAATGGGATGTTGGAGAGACAGAGAGAAGTGAGTTTGACCAAACTTTTCAGGAATTATTTGGCACGGTTATTTTTTTTGTGGTTAATTTGGACACCATATTTTTCGTCTCGACAAGAAAAATCAGACAATTTTAAATATATTGGCCAATGTTGAAAAAACAATCACATAAGATGACGAAATTGACCCAACCATTGCATTTTACTATTACTCACCTGGCCATGCCAACTAGTCTATAGGTACCGATGGTGACAAAATATAAAACTAAGTGCATTCAAAATATAGTAGACTAGATTCTGAAAGAAAAATTGGTATATTGGATCAAACACTTGCACGTACCTAATTGAGTAGATTTTAAGTAGCAGCACTGAAATTTTTTTTTTTAAATCAAAGAATGATGCGAATTATTGTGTGAGACCCAAAAATGAATTTAACTAGCAGATCGATTTGTGCACCATCAATTCATATGGTCGATATCCGTAAAATGTCGGCCATGCTACTCATGTACAAGGCATTTTTCATGTACTTCACATCTTTTTTTTATTTATATGCCCAACAAGGACAGGCAGTGAAGCCTCTTGCATCTGTGATAGAGAATAGTGTGGGGTCCATAGATCCCGGCATGGCCAATCAAGGTTCCCATTTAAGCCAAACACATGTTACACATTCCTAGAATCTATCATCTATATCCACAGAATAAGTGGTGCACAAATTAAAGGACTTGATACCCACGCAATAACTAACCAAGACAAAAAAAACATGTAAAAAGTGGACCACTTGAATCATGTAAATTGCTGCTGGTGGGCCCGGAGTGTCCTCACGGATTTGGTTACACAATGTTACTCCCTGTGATCACTCTAAAAATAGACTTGCTAGTGCGATATCGAATGCCATAAAAGACTTAATTGAAACCCTTCTTAACACCAATTGGTTTTAGGAGAGATGGTGGAACAACGGTGCGACAAGTGGAATCAGAGCCAAAGGGTCATGGATTCAAGTCGCGGGAGCGTCATCATGAGAGAGGGATTGTTGGGCTCGGAGTGCCCCCATGGATTTGGTTACACAATGTCTCTCCCTGCGACCACTCTAAAAAAAGTCTTGCAGGTGCAATGTCGAATACCATAAAAAACTTAATTGAAACCCTTCCCCTTCCTAACACCAATTAGTTTTAGAGGAGATGGTGGAAAAGCATTCTGATAAGTTTACACTCATCTCCCTAAAGAAATCTAAAAAGGAAAAATGTATGGATTCGAGTATGAAACAAACAGTTTGCTTTCAATTTTTTTGTTCGTCTTTCATTAACGTTTTTTGTCATAATATTTTGCTCTTCAAGAAAAACGATTAATCTATAAAAATTGTAATACAAATCTAACGAAAATTAGGAAAGACGACCTAAAAGATAATTGTCTTATTTTGAGCAAACTGCCCCTTAAAATGAAATTTGTTTTCCATAACTTCTCAATTTTGAATGAGATTACCCTCAAAATCAAGCTGTACCTATCATAATCAGTAATGACTTGAACCCACCCAAAACAAATTTGATGCTGTGCCTGTGTGGCACATTGGATAGTTTCCCAATAGCCAATTCTATCAACGCCATACATTCATGTGGAAAGGCATCAGGACACCATGTGTCGGTGCCTCAAAACGAATGACTAATTGCTCCATTTACAATGTTGAAAGTAATCGAAACCAAGAGATGTCAGTTGGTTGTGTGGTCCTGTTTATGGCTCAAATGGTGCTCCGTACACTAAGCTTTTATCTTGGGACTTTAATCTAAGTAACATGTCTTTGTTGCAATCCGATAGTGCATCATTTCCATGTTCTCTCTCTCTGATTCCCTAACGTTTCTAACCTCCAAAAGATCCCATGAATGGTTCTATAAATAGCAAACCACTAAAGCTCTTTTTATCCATACCATAGAAAGCCCACAATACACTTAGATTGCAGGTGTTGTTCAGTACTACCGTTCTTATTAAGCGTTGCGTTTTACAAATTAATTCCACACCGGAGAAAAGAAAAGAAAAGAAAAAAAAATGGAGTTAAATGCTAATTCCAGTGTCCCTGTTCCAGCTGTTCCGATTACCCCAAAAAAAATCAATTACTTGCTAATTCCAGCTGTTCCCAGCTCTTATTTTGGTTTACTATTGTTCGTTACAGAGCAGGGGTTTTTGTTAGTTGCTAATTGTTAACTGGCTTTGTGAATAAAAACATCAATTACTTGGGAAAATTTGTTTCCATTTATAACATTTGTAGCTATGGGTTCCTCGGATTAGTATAGGTACTTTGGGCAGGGGAAAAAGAAAAAAAAAAACTTCTTCCCGGGTTTAGGAATGTTACCCAATTGGAGTACTTCTTTTTCAGCTAAAGAGATGGGAATATCATTGATAAGCAACTTGATACAAACTGAGTGTCGGCAAGCTAAGAACTAAATCACTCATAAAACATGGCAACATAGAAACAACCACACATCACTAGTGTCCGGGCGAGGAACAAAAGTGGCAAGCGCATGCTTTGCCAAAAGATGCGCACACTGGAATTCCCTCTGATCTACTTTAGAAATCCGACAAAAGTTCAGCTTTGCATTCTCCACTTGCAGATTGCTAATAAAAAAGGAGTCCAGATAGTGACCCTAGCTCACTTCTCTTCCCTATCTGCATAATGTCATTAAAACAATAAAAAAGAATATAGGCAGCATTAAAATTATGATTTAAAGCCCACTTAATTGCTTGGTATATTGCTTGTATTTCTGTTTTATCAAGATTATTGCTATATATTGATATAGAGTGTTGCGCAATTATGTTTCCGTTGGGATCCTTAGCCGTTAAACCTATCCCGCTCCAAGAATTTCCTTCTTTCCATTCCCCATCCACATGAAGCACACATCTTCTTAGGACTGTTGAAGGCTCCCCCTAGTCTTTTAACGTAAATGATAGAAATTTGGTGATGGGAGATTGGCTTAAAGGTTGTGATGATCGTTTAGCCGTATTTGGATAGTTAGAAGCCCTTTGGAACCAATGAACAGAGTCTCTTGCCATTGAAAGAACAACGTCACTGCGAAAAGGAGTATTTGAGCATACAAGGGAGTTGCGATTTTTCCAGATGGTCCAAAGCATAGCTATAATGGAGAAGAGTTTCTGTTTATCCATATGAAGCATAGCTATAAAGGTGCCTACATGAATAGATTGTTGAAATTCCATAGCTTCCTAGGCCCTAAGAGAATGACTGCAAGAGCAAAACAGGTGGTCTAGAGATTCTTCTTCAGAATAGCATAAAAGGACAGGTTGAGGGAATGCCATTGAGACAGATTGAGAGATCCTCTTTTACTGGTAATATTCCTTTTAAGCACTTCCAAATAAAAACTTTGATGTGCTCAGGCAGATCCAAATTTCATACCAAATTCTATTATGATAATTATGCATCCAAACCGAGGAATCTATGTTAGGATTAGAACCCCAACCCATATCATAAGCACATCTATACCCAGATATGGAGTTATACTGACCCGAAGACGTGAAAGGACAAACATAACAGTTTGGTTCAATACCCACAAGTAAATTTATGGCCTTAATTTTTGGGATGAGTGAGGAAGGAACCATGTCAGAAATCTTCTCATGGTCCCAAATCGAGCCAGAAGGTGTTGACCGCAAGAGAAAAGAGACCATCAGGCCTAGCATAAGGGATAAAATGACTAAGCGGCTTGTCAATATACTTGGAACCCATTTATCATGAAATAAATTGATAGATTCACCATCGCCCACTTTCCAAGAAATATGTTTAGCTAAAAGATCTCTGCAAAAGAGGATACTTTTCCATGCCCATGAGGAGTTAGAGTGAGGCTTGACTGTCAAAAGATTGTCCTTAGAACAATATCTGGGAAGGAGATGCAAGAAGTGAGCAACCTAGGATTAGTCAGAAGGCGCTACCACTGGTTAGCCAAAAGAGCCTGATTAACAAGTTCCTCCAAGACAACCTATTGACTTGCTTCCTGCCACCTACTTTCCACTAGAATTTTGCTGAAATAGCATTGAGCTTGTTGCATATTGACACAGGAAGCTTAAAGATAGAGGACAGATAAAGAGGAAGTCCAGATTGAACGGATTTGATCAAAGTCAATGACTTGATCAAATGTTTTCTAGATCATTTGTCACATAAACTTTATAAGGAATCTTTTGGGGTTTCCTGAGGGAGTAATTTGTTTCTTTGAAAGTCGGAAGAAGTCGGGCAGAACTTCGGCTAGAAAGACTATTTATGGCTATCCTGATAACTCGGTTTCTTAGGCTTTTGGACTTGGGATTTTTCTCGGAGGCTTTCTCGTGGGGTTTGGCCGGGCTTTTGGAGATTCGGAGGAGGCTATGGGATTTCTAAAGAGACATCAATGCTAAGCTGGGGTGAACCGTGGCTTTGGAAGGTGTGTGAAATGAGGAGGAATCTTTATAATTATGAGGATGAATTTATGTACGGTCTTATTGAATAAATTAGGTCTCGGGACCTATGAACCAAACGCTGGCCGTTTCGGGAAACACGGTCCCCAAAAATAGCAAACAAGCTCTGATTTGCATGCAACAAAAGCGCGCACCTAACGTACTAAACATAACAGGTATTTAGTTTTGTAGTGAAACTTTACGTGAGGCTTCCAGGCATCAGGTAAACACTAAATATGGTTTTTCGTATGGAACAAAGCTGATATGTGTAGGGATTTCCGAGCTCAAATCGTCCAATATTATCTCGTTCTGGCACAGGCCAGTGATAATCCAATGGTCCAACATCTTCTGATTCTGACATGGCTTGGACCGATCTCTCATGAATGTTGAAGAGGGTGCATTTGATGGTGCCGATGAGAGACTAGACCTCTTGAAGGAAAAGCTGGTCATTTGGCTTGAAATCGAGTTACTGGGAGCCAATTTTTGATTGTTTGATGGAGGGTTGGCTATGATCACCCTAAAATGCTATGCCTAATGCTTAGGCTATACACGTGCATGTGTTCTATAATGTTTGATGCAAAAGATTAGTTTGTACAGCTCACCGTGGGAGCAGTATGATACGCACTATCTCCTTGTACCTTTACCGGGAATTGTGCATTCTCAATTTGGTTTGGCGATTTGGTGCGACAGAGATCATGAATTTTTGAATTTAATGTGTACAATTTGGGAAGGTGAAAATGTGAGCCAGCCTCAATTTTGAGAATACACCAAAAGTTGCTATCCCTTTATAATATTTTTACGTTAGAAATTGCTCGTGCTTAAAGGCATGGTGTAACACATTTTGAACACGAATGAATTATCCAACAACGCCAACTTCTCTGAGAAGTCTTTTTTTCAAATAACGTTAGCAGAGAGTTCACACAGTAACTAGATTATAGATTTACAACAACCAATGGATCTAATCTTACGTCACTCATGATCGAAATAAGGCTAAAGTGAAAACAATATATAGAAATGTATAATCAAATGAGATTATCAAGGCAACCATCGATTAACCAGTACAAAAGCTATTCACCCAATGACTAAACCAAACCAAAAAGATGGCAGGATAAAATGATCAGAACGCATATAAAAAGCCTTGTCATTTTATTCCAAGTGGGAGGTTCTGAAGCATTCAAAGTACTCCTTTGTAGCTTCACTCCTTTGTGGCTCCGGTTGTATCTCGGTTTTTGGGGTTCTCAGCCTTTTCTTTGTCTTGGCCTTGGGGTTTTCCATCTTGTTGTCTGTCAGGCTTGGTTGACTTCTTATCAGCCAAACTCTTTTCGGGTTCAAGTGGCATATGATCGTCGAAGTGTGTAGGGTGCCAACCTCGTTGGAATGTTGCGCTCTTTTTGTGATCCTCTTTTCTTCTCCTTTTAATCTCTTGTATCTGTTACATTGGATTAATAAATCTCATTTTCGCAATTCCAAAAAAAGATAAGAAAAAAGAACAGCCCAATACCAAGTTGCACAAGAGAAAATCAACTACTCACTCCGTCCCTTTTTTAGTGTCGACTATTTCATTTTGGATTGTCCATTAATAATTTATGTGTTTTGAAAATTTAATGAGTAATGAGTAAAAGTTTGTACAATTATTATTTTTGCCATTTTGAAAAGTTAGTGGTAAAGAGTTAATGGGTGAAAATAGAGGATAATTTTATAAAGTGGTGGTAAAAGTTGAAGTGAAATGTATAAAGTAAAGGTAAAGGTTGATGTAAAAAGTATAATAATGATGTTTCTTTAATAAGTTAAATTTACGAAACAACACACTTAAAAAAGGAAGGAAAGAGTATATAAAGCATTGAGCCCACAAACAAAATCATCACAATGTTAAAATTTCACATATGCCGACGATCCCGGTCAGTACTGTGGGAGGGTACTACGGTCCCACACAACTAATCCTTGCATTTTGATACCTATGGTCTTCCAATTTACAACCTTTTTTCTTTTGAGAACAATTAATCTTTTTCCTTTGTCTTATATATCTTCCACCAAGATTCTAGTAGATTAGTTTGTGTAGACCATTGCATGCTTGGTACGAGGTATAATTTTCGTGGATTTATAACAAGGTGGGATTGAGATTAGAATTGGTAAGGATTATGAATGAGGATATGATTTTTTTTTTCTCTATGTTTGTTTTGTGGAGGGTTAGAGCATATATGAGATTGTTAATAACATGTTTGTTTTGTCTAAAAGGGATTGGATTAAAATTGTTGATTTACATTGTTACACGTAAATGGAAGAACCATTTTGGGGGGGGGGGGGGGGGGGGGGGGGGGGTGATTTTGATATTTTGCTCAATGTGTATGTGAGGTGGGGGATTGAAATTAATAATACTACCTTCCCCATGGGATGGCCAATCACCCCATTTTGGAGGATTAGTAATCCCATGATACTATTGGTCCAAATCTATTTTACCATACCAAACAAAGAATTTGGGACTACGCGAAATTGGAGGTCCAATTAATCCCACATGTCCTCCTTTATTCTCATCACACAAAAAAACAAAAAAAGGTACATCACAATAAACAAAACAAGGTACATGATATATATATATATATATATATATATATATATATATATATATATATATATAGAGAGAGAGAGAGAGAGAGAGAGAGAGAGAGAGAGAGAGAGAGAGAGAGAGAGAGAGTTAGACAGAGACAGAGACAGAAATTTTGGACAATGTACGTGTACGTGAGGTGGAGAATTGAAATTAATAATACAGTACTACCTTCCCCATGGGATGGCCTATCCCCTCATTTTGGAGGATTAATAATTCCATGATACTTAGTGGTGCAAATCTATTTTACCATAGCAAACAAAGAATTAGGGACTACGCGAAATTGGAAGTCCAATCCCATTCGCCAAAACCTGTACTATCAAACATGTCCTCCTCTATTCTCATCACAAAAAAAAAAAAAAAAATGGTACATGATAGAACATGTAAAGCTCTCCCATAAATAATTTGAAAAATGCGAAAGTAAGCACAATAGGCTTATGTTAAGTTTTAAAAAGCGTGTTCAAATGTGTAAAAAGTATATAAAAATAAATGTAAATGTATTGAAAAATGTAAAAGATGTACTAAAGTCAGGACCTTACCTTTCCTGACTAGAAGATTTCCGTATATGGGAGGGTTTCTAGTTAGGAATCCCTAATTTTGCTTAAAGTCAGGACCTCACCTTTTCCGATTGAATTTTGATGATCCTAGCCGCCCAATGTGTTTAGAACATGTTTTTAACGGTCCTCGTGAGGAATCATCAAAAAAATGATTGGGAAGGGCTTGATCCGAGTAGCTTTTCATACAAGCCGTAGATATATAATTTATGAAAAACTACTCGGATGAAGCCCTTTCCGGTCATTATTTTTTACGATTCCTAGCGGGGACCCTTAAAAACACATCCTTAACACATTGGACGGTTTGGATCATCAAAATTCAATCGGAAAAGGTGAGGTCCTGACTTTAAGCAAAGTCAAGGATCCCTGACTATATATATATATATAAGGTCCCGATCTAATCCGGGATCCCTAGGTCCGGGCCTCATAGTTCCGGATCAAATTTTTACGATCCGAACCGTCCAATGTGTTTAAAACGTGTTTTCAAGGGTTCTTGCGAGAAATCATCCCAAAAAAGTACCGGGAAGGGTTTAATCTAAGCAGTTTTTCATAAAACTATATATGTGCAGTTTTTCTACTTTCTCAACTGAATTTTGACGATCCAAACAGTTAGATGTGTTTAAAATGTTTGATAATAGCGTTTTTAGCAAAAACTGATCGGATGAAGCCCTTCCGGGTACTTTTTTTTTTTGACGAATGAAGCCCTTCCGGGTACTTTTTTTTTTTGACGAACCCTCGCGGTGGACTTTAAAAACACATTTTAAACACATCTAGCGGTTCGGATCATCAAAATTCAGTTCGGAAAGTAGAAAAATTGCTAGTCCTCAATTTATTTAAAATGAGGAATCCCTCATTAGAAGTTGATCCTATCTATATAACAAATTAGATTGGTTTTCAAAAAAACACATTTTGTGTGCATAAATTAGGACCCTTCAATCTTGATCACACGGTTGATATTACATAAGCCCCCTCCATCTCTCGCAATGGCAATCCCGTAAATAAATGGCGCACTTTCAAGGGCTTAGCTCTAGGGATGATGGCATTGTTCAGGAAAAAGTTAAGTTTTGTGTGCCAATAGGGTACTGGCACGATTACGTTACCTTACCCAATTATAAGATGACAGCTGGAGTCCAAGTCATGTACGTTATGCCAGAGATTTAACAGGTTAAGAGAAAGTAAACGTTAGCAAACTTCCGTCACTTTTCTCTTCTTTCACGGTTCACTTCAGCCTTTTCATGTTTTCAAGGCCAAAATCACCATTCAGGCATTCATCAGTAAAAAATTCCAGAGAAACTATAAACAAAAGGCTTCAAATGCTACTTCATAACTTTTCCCTCGATTCATTTTTCTAATCTAAATTCAAGATACTACACATTTTTTGGGGAAAATCCAGAGGATGTAGTAAATGGCGATTTTTTTTTAATACATATTTTCTTATTCACTTGGTTTTTTAGATCGAAACAAGTAACATCGTATTTAATAACGTAGAAAACCTGAAGATTTTTCTTTCTCTTCATTGAACTGAGAATGAAAATAGAAAAAGTGATGGTGTTAGAGCTGGAAACATACTCTGCTTTGTAATTTTGTATGTGTGATCACTTATCTCCCAAGCAGCTGTTTTGAATTTTGTCAAATCCATTAATCCATTTCACATCAGCTGTACCCTGTTGAAAATCATCTAATTTCTAGCTTTCCACCACGACCATAATTTCTATAGGCATTGCTTCCTAAGTCAGCTTCTCCATCGACTTAAATCAAAACGTACTCACACCGAATTAGACCATGTAAAACAATTCAATAACAAAGGATCAACAGAATTCTTCCTCCCTCCCACAAATAAGACAACCACTTAATTGTACCTTGGTTTTAACTTGAAGATCCCCATTAGAAAATCCTATTCCACCAAAATCAACAAAGCGCTTAAACCGTTGGAGGGCATATATTAGCCCAGATGGACTCCATATCGAAAACCGTTGTATTCATATTGTACCTTGGTTTTGTTCTTCATTTATCTTTTAGAGTTGTTGAGTGCAATACAGTTGATTCTGTTGACCCTTGGTTTCGTAATTGGGCGAAAAGTTCCAAGAGAGTACTGAGCTATTAGTTGTAGTCAATATTAGAATGATAATTAATTAAGTTTATAGATTATTACGTCGCGCCGTGCCTTCAGGCACAAGCAATCCCTAATATATATATATATATATATATATATATATAGAGTCTCCTTCCTATCCAAACCTTAAGTTACGGACCTATCGTCCGGACTTCACTTTCCGGACCAAATTTCGACGATCCGAACCGTTAGATGTGTTTAAAAGGTGTTTTTAAGGTCCAACGCAAAGATTTGGTAAAAAAAAAATACCCGGAAGGGCTTGATCGGAGCTGTTTTTCACAAAAACGCTAATATACGGTTCGGATTTTCAAAAAAAAATTGGGAAGGTGGAGGTCCGGAACTTAACAGGGTCCGGGAGTTTGGAGGTGAAGTTTATTGTATATATATATATATATATATATATATATATATATATATATATATATATATATAATGCTTGTTGTGAGCCCACAATGGGAAGACCGAAATAATTTTGTGCTCATGTAAAAGGAGACATGTTGGTTGCTTGTAGTAATGGAATGGCATGTGACTCCCATTGGCGCACGTTGATTTAAATGTTTATTGACTTGTTGATTTTAGTACCACGAGATCATCAAGTATGAACATGCTGACGACTTGTTGATTAGAAGTAGCAATAGATCATGCCGACTTCATTGACGTGTTTTTTTGTTTTTCTCGGAGACTCCATTGCCTTATTGATTGCAAGACATGTAGTACCTATGACAAACTAGTTTGTTCACACTAAGCCCCGTTATGCAAATTAATAAACTGCAATTCCCATTATTTACCTTCCTCTGATTGCACAGCTTTGGTGGTGGCCTACGCTTCGAACCGGCCAAAAAGACTTGGCTACCGTAGGCTTTTTCCGTGCACACCGAAAAAGGCAACTAATAAAAATACAAAAAATCTTAGAGGTAACAAAATCACTACTTCTGAAAAGGTATGTTCTTTAAAATAAATTTGTCTACTTGCTATGTAATTATTTAAATGATTTATTGATTTATATATACTTCTAGAGGATTGGTTTGAAAATGCAGTGTAGTTGATGAGGATTAACACAAATAGATTGTACATATACCATTTGTGCATGATCTATAATATCTTACTAACTTGGATTTTTTTCCCCTAAATCACTAGATTGTCGTGCATGCTCAAAGATGGAGAAAGTTAACTTGATACATGGATATTCCAAAATGAGATGATGAGAAAGTTCAAAGACATTCATCGTCAAAAGAAACAGATAAAGATTGGAAAAAGCATGTTTCAAGACGACGCATAGTTTATTAAAAAGATAGTCTCTCACTTCATGTTATGCCCTCAATGTGAACTTATTGTTCTCACACTCCTCTTCTGGTACTATTTTTGTTTTCATTGGTTTATGTTTTGGTATTCGACGTGAGATTTTTGTTCATGTTATAGGTACGTATTTCAAGATCACAGCAAGTGTGCTATTTTTTGGACAATTTTTTTATGCGGCATTGAATTGATGCGTGTCATAATCTTTTAACGGCGTTTTACTAGATGAACTCTTTTTAAAGCTTATTTAAAAACACTACTTCTACGGGAAGTCGGCTTGGTTAGCGGGGTAGTCAATAGTAAAGAGAAGTGAAATTCATTTAAACTATGTTCAAAACGCGTTGATTCGTGCCTTTAGGCACGGGCAAACCCTAGTAAGAAAATATAGGATCAAACACAAAAGGATTAACATTTGTGGGTGACGCTCTCCCTCACAAATCATGATGTATGGACTTGAGTCTCGCCGTTGTGGATTCAAACTGCCCTTAACCCTCCAACCTGTCAGTTGATGAGAAAAAAAAATGTTTTACATCTATTATCTTCCATCCAAAAGTGAATTGTACCACTTGAAACTTGAAAGAATGGCCCAATAACAGATAGAAACTGAAGGAATAATGAACTAATTAATTCTTTAATATTTGAATATTGACAACCAACTTAATTTTTATGTGTTTTGAATTTGAAGAGACTATTAATTTTTCCTCTCAATCTCAGATGAATGTTTGATTTTTTAAGGATCATCTTTCGGTTGGAAAGGAACCAATTGGCATGGCATGGCATGGCATGGGTTAGATATTTGAATTGTTTCTTATCTTAGAATCACAACTTATTTTATTTTTGCAAGTAATTTAAAATTGCAAATATCACTGAAAATTCTATATGACAAACCAACTAACTCATGTCACTTGTCACGCTGAGAGCTCTACTCACGAAAAGTCACTCCACAATATTATGTAAGATTTCAAGGACTATATGAGCACGAGGACACGTGATCGACTCCACCTTTAAAGAAGCCTTGCAAACACGTTAAGCACGTCTCATAAAGGAAAGGTTATTTCAGTGCTTTTGGAGCACCGGCACATGGTGTTTCATGAGCCTTTTTGACCATACATTTGTGTGGGAACCACAAAAACTAGTGGTAGAGTTGGTTGGTAGAAGTGGTTATGAGTGTTGGCTTGGAGGTGCTCTTAGCCCAGTGGTGATAAGAGAGGTTGCACAAGCCCGACTCTTGTTACTTTTGAATTCTATTAAAAGAAAAATGTTAAAATCAACCTATTGGACTGTTATTAAGGTTAAAAGAGTGTATTGAAAAATATGAAAAATGTATGAAAATTGATGAAAGTGTATTTAAAGTGTAAAAAGTCCACTGCATGATTTATTTTTTTTATCTTCTTTATTTACTATTAGTCCAGTAAACTGATAATAGAAATACCCTTTAATTGTCTCTGACTAGCAGCATACTCTTACAAACCCCATGGGATTGGTAAAGTGGTCTTACTTTGAGACTTAGAGGTTTACAAACCCCATGCGATTGGCCACCTAATGTCTCAGGTTTGATTCCCTTTGCCAGCAAACTCTTGTGGACAGTAGAAGTTAATCCTGGTCGTTACTTCCAGGGTCCGGAATTAGTCGAGGTACGCGCAAGTTTACCCTGACATCCGGTTATCAAAAAAAAGAAAAAGCAGTGCACTCCAACATGAATATTTTACCTCCTTCGTCACAAATTTCTTGTCATTTCTCCGTATGCATGCCGTTTTTCAATTAATTATCTCCTTCAATATTCAATGTTTTTTTACAATTTAAAAAAATTTATTTAATAAAACTAACCGAGAAAAATCAACCAAGATCTATATTGCATACTACTCCGTACTACACATATGAAAATATAAATACGGAGTAATTTTTTTTGAAATACTGGGAACAGTGAAGGTGACAAGAAATACACGCAGGTAGGTACCACGGAATAAGTAATCACGTGGTGGGAGCAGGTGAGAAACACGTTTGGAAGGTGACAAGAAATACACGCAGGTACGTACTACGGAATAAGTAATCACGTGGTGTGAGCAGGTGAGAAACACGTTTTCCCTTACGTCATGGAAGCATGCGTCATGAGTTGGCTAAACTTGTGAGAGCAAGAACAGCAGCTTGGGCATAATTTTGGGTAAAATCCCTGATGACAGTGGATTTAGCTACCCCATCTCAATCAATCCTCCAGCAATTTGTCTATCATCTTCTCCACTTCTATTAAATATTACAAAATATATATATATATATATATATATATACACACACAACCAACCAAAGATCGCCGTCGATCGTTACCGCTTCACCGTTGACGGTCGATGTCGCCGTTAATCGTCGTCGCCATGAACGCTGTTGCCGTGTTGATCGCTGTCGCCACTGTTCTTCGTCTATATATATGTAACCACTGTTCTTCGCTACCTCTTCCATCGCCAAAATCTGATGCACTGTTCTTCATCTATCTTGTATCGTCGCCGTCGCCAGTCGTTGAGAAGTGGTCGTTGATCGTCTTCTCTCTCTCCGGCGATGCCACCGTCGTTGAGCAGTGGTCGATCGAAAGCTCCGTCGTCGCTGTCGATCGATTGGAGCTTCGCAACTTCGCCGTTGATTGGAACCTCCATCGCTGCAACTTCGCCGTCGATTGATCGGAGGTCACAGCTGTGGGACTGGGGATCGGATTGGGCTCGAGAGAGATGCAATGGAGGGTGGGTTTGGGTCGGCTGGGGCAGCGATAGAGAGAGACAGAAGTAGATGAGAGAGAGGGAGAGAGAGAAAATAATTAAAAAATGAGTTGCTGATGAACAATGCAACGGTAAAAATACCGAAGCACTGTTCAAATATGGATGGGGAACAGTGTTTTACCCATTCTGCTGCAGCACCCTTTTCTTCTTCCTCCTCTCTATTTTGCCCAAATATGTATTTTACCCATCCTGCTGTTCTTGCTCTGAGTTTGTTTCGATTTTACCGAAACGCATTAATTGCTTTGTCTAAATAAACTATTTTTGGTAAAAACTTTTGTGGTTTATATTTATTTAATTTTTTTTCCAATTGTTAATTTTGCGTCGATTTTTTTTTTGTGGTTTATTGGTTCGTCTTGACGAGAAAAAAATTTAACAAGTATAAAATTATGATCCAAATTTTTAAAAGGTTAATTAAAGACAAAAAAATCCAAATTTTGTGGTTTATTAGATTATTTTCTCTTTATTCAAAAAAATTTAAGTTTGTTTAACAAATTTTATAGTTTTTAGATTCTTTTCGTCGAGACAAACCAATAAACTATAAAAAATTAACGCAAAATTAACAAATGCGAAAAAAATTTGAATAAGGACAAAAAAATAAACCACCTACTTTATTTAGCCAAAGTAAAAGCAATCCCCCATGAAAGTTGTATCGTACCACTCCCTCCATCCGTCTCAAAATTATAATCCGGTTCACTAAACGACAACTTAAAAATAATACTCTCCATGTCCTATTTTCCTATTTCTTTTCGTAGATTCAAACTTTTTATGAAAGTGTAATGATTGCTCCAAAAAGTGGAATATTATTTCCTTTTGAACAACAAAGAAAAATTTCATTATATCCTGAGGAGACAAATATGAAATCATTACAATAAGAAAAGAAACGTATAAGGAGAGGTTCAAAAACATGTCTACTACTGCAACCCACCAATACTAGTCCTACCTCCCTGCCATTTGATTTAGCAGCATATTGGAAGTCAATATTATTTTTTTGTTGTTTATGAGGTTTTGAATTTCTGCCAAATGCTTTGGGAGTATGTGGTGTTCTAACCTTGTCACGTTGTTTTTTTTTTTTTTTTTTCAAAAAACAAAAAGTTTATTGATGAAAACTTAATAAATATTGGAAAAACTAAAACACCTATTGGGACAAAGCCAAAAAAATATCCAGAAGGCCAAGTCCAAAACACCTAATAGTGTAGATACAAACAATGAAGCCCATTAAACCACCCCCCAAACTTGATATTCAACGGAACTAAAACCACCCATTAAACGCTGCACTACTCAAGATATTCTCAATCCTTCCTAAAACCTTCCCCGTTCTTTTTTAAGTGTGTTGTTTCGTAAATCCAACTTATTAAAAAATGTCATCATTAAACCTTTCAAATCAACTTTTAACTCCACTTTATACTTTTCACATCAACTTTTACTTCTACTTTCCAAAATTCTTATCCACTTTTACCCATTTACTCTTTACCCATTAACTTTTCAAAAGGGCAAAGGGATAATGGTACAAAATTTTAGCCATTAATTTTTCAAAATACACACTTAAGGGACAATTCAAATGGAAACGTCAACAGTAAAAAAAGGACGGAGAGAGTACTAGTTATTAACTGTCAACCTATTTAGAAAGTTAAACAATGTAGAGTAAAAATAGATAAAGAAGAGAAAATGCAATTTTCTAAATTGGTGTACCGTGCACTTTTGTATTTTATGCCACAATAATTTGTAAATCATCACAAAAACTTGTAATCACCGATTTCTTTTTTATATTGAACCACAAAATGCCAAAATTTGTGAACACCACCACAAATATTTATAACTTGCAGCCATCTTTTTGGACCCTGCAGCCGTTTTTTTTACCACAAAATTCATTAAAAGCACCAAAAAAATTCAAAAACAATAGCACAAAATTCATAAAAAATAACAGAACTTCATAGAATGAATCACAAAAAAATCCCGTACACCCAAGAATAAAACGAGCCACAAAAATGATAAAAAGAGCTATAAAAAATCCTAAAATGGCCAAAAGGTTCGTAAAGGATGGGTGTGTTGAATACTTTAACCACAAAACCTTTTTCCTTCATCACAAGTCAGAATTGATATTACTATATTTAGCCATAAATATGTCAAAATGTTGGATTGGAATATTACACTCTCCTTAAACTGGCCTATTAATTATAAAAGCAAGTAACGAAATGACACAGGCTGGGCTTACTTACCACCATCTATATTACAATGCGGAGTAGTTTTGAAAAATGTCTCTCACAATTGTCCTCGTTGGCACATCACAATTGTATTCCGTGGCACATTAGAGGATTAAGATTAAATTTTAAAGTTGAGTTTCAATTGATCCAAGGATTTTCATTAAGGGTCCGTTTTTGGGGAGGACATAGTAAAGGGGTCTTTACTTCAATAAGGACATCAATTTTTTTTTTAATGTCAAAAGGACAAATCACCTACACATTCCAAAAATGCACCCACTAGCCAATGAAAGTGCCTAAACCCCCAAACCTAATGAAAATGCCTAAATCTAAACCCCAGAGTACCCTATGAAAGTGCCTAAAACCCTAGGGTATCCTATGAAAGTGCCTAAAATACTAGGGTATCCTATAAAAGTGTCTAAACAGCTAAAACCCTATAATTGGAAAGTGCACCCTAAGTGCCTAAACCCAAAATGCCTAAACCCACTATACCCTACTCCAAAGAGCCTAAACCCCCTAAAATTGAACCCCAAAAATTAAAGAGAGAGAAATTAATTTTGTCCCACCCATTAAATTTGTCCCGTGTGTGTGTGTGTGTGAGAGAGAGAGAGAGAGAGAGAGAGAGGCTTTAGTCGCTTTCAATGGTAAGTAATTTGTCCCATGCGAAAACTCGTCGCTTTCGCAGGTACATAAAGTCCACATGTCGCCGCTTTAGTCACTTTCAACGGTAACCACAGTGACCTACTTTCAAAGCCAACTTCACGCATAAAGTTATAAACTGCAATGGAAAAGTGACGGCCTGACAATGGGTTTTAGCCAGTAACACCAAGAAGACAGCGCGTGAGTGATGACTTCATTAAGGGTATTTTTGTCTAGTTTTGTCCTTGAGCCTTCAAAATTTTTCTAATAATGTATTGGAGGCATTAAAATAAGTTAAGCTGGACTAAACACCATTTAAAGCCCCAAGCTTGGTCTTTAGACCAATTTTCTGTTTCATTAATTACATTCCTAAATGCTGATGATTTCTCTTCTACGGCTGAGATGACACAAAGTTAATCTACTGGGTGAGATGAAATCTGAAAGATTGAGAAGGATCTTTTCCTATTTCAAACTAACGTTTCCCATTCGGCCATTCTCTCCCTCCCTCTCTCTCTCTCTCTCTAAAACCATCTCTTACAACCATGCACGTGGCCACCACACGCGTCTGGATCCTCTCTCTGGAATTAATGTACCTTTGTTAACAAAGAGATCTTCTCAAGAAGTGGTAATTCATACACATATTGAAATAATATCACAAAAGATGTTTTTTTGTGTTAATAATAAATAATAAACATGGACTTAGATAATAGTATAAAATGCAACTACAAATATATAAATGGATATGTTTCTAAAACAAATCATCAACATTCGGAAACCAAACTATGGGCACAGAACCCTAGCGTACACAAAATGTTCAACGGTTTGAGGGGTCCATTTTGGATCACACACAAATAATACGAATTGTTAATTAATTTTAAAATAATTTTTTACATAGCCTTGCAAAATCCTGCTTAATTGGATATATGTAACTCATTTCCAAAATTTCAACTTTTCATTCAGAGCAGGATTATGAATGAAAACTTCGAGTTTGAATTAACTAGTTACACATACTCCATTAAGCTGATTTTTTATCAGGAAATTCCAAAAATTATTTTAAAATTAGTTAAGGATTTAGATTATTTGTTTGAGGCCCAAAACTGGGCATCACATTGAACATTTTCTGTACGGCAATGCTTCTGTACCCTTAGGCCTCGTTTGATTCAGGTAATAGAAGGCTGGGATAGGATAGCACCAGTCTAATCCCGCTCAATCCCGCGTTTGGTTCCCAAAAAGTATATGGGATTACTAATCCCGGGACTAATTTAGTACGTACCTATATGGGGGGTATTATATTATCCCATGGGGGGTTGGGACTAAACAGTCCCGGATAAACACACACGGAAGGTCAGTCGTGTATATTGCAAAAATGCCACCGTATTCTTCTCTTCTCTTCTCTCTCTCTCTCTCTCCATTTCTACTGGGTTTTCTCACCATATGAGTTCTAGCAACCACCATTCGTTGACTTCCGGCAACCACCATCCATCCGTTGTTGACCTCTACCGACCACCGACGACATCTGGTAAGTGAGCAACGACCTCGATGAGTTGCGTTTGGACCACGTTGTTCTTTGTTTGTGTTCGAAATTGACTGGGTAGCTTCATAATCTACTGGTTACCTCTGATTGTGCTCGAGAATCACTCGGTTCTTGCTCAAATCACTCGAGAATCACTCGATAATCTACTGGGTACCTTTGATTGGGTACCTCTGACTGTATGACCCTGGGTTCTTGTTCGAGAATCACTCGGCAACCACCATCCATCCATCAATTTTTTGATCTCTGTGATTCCTCTCTGATTCTTGATGGAGACGATGGAGAGTTACTGGGTTCTGATTGATGCACGCTATGTGTTCGATGAATCGATTGAGAGTTCCTGGCCTCGTGATATGATCTGTTTTTTTGGTTTTAGCCACTTCCCTATTGCCTCGGTTTCTTCTGAAACTTTGCTTCTGTGGAGGACATGCATTCGATGTGTTCAATGAATTGACTTTGCTTCTGCCTTGTGATCTCATCTTCTTCTTAATTTTTCTTTTTTTTCTTTTTCTTTTTGTTGGGTTTGTATCAAATTGTATATTTCTTATGAGATGTACTCTATTTTTATTTTTATTTTGGTATTAAATTGTATATTTCTTTTCAAATTGTATATTTCTTATGAAATAGATAGTCCTGAAATTAATCCGAAATGTAGTTTAGGGAATCAAACATGGGATTAGCCGAGACGTGGGATATCCCGATGTTAATCCCGCGTGAACCAAACAGGGAATTGTGTGAGATTCAGCACTAAATTAGTCTCAGGACAAATAATCCTGAACTATGAATCCCAGGACTATCAATCCCACCTATTTTAGTCCGCGAATAAAACGAGGCCTTAGGTTTTAGTACAGAAACATAGATACTTTTCAAATGATGGTTCATTATGCCTACTTGGTGCCCGTCAGTACACAAACAAATTTTTTTTTTCCCTGAATAGCAAAACAAAAAATTTATTAATCTTTGAAAATAAGATTGAAAGGATTAAATGGAACAACGACATAACGGCATCACAAAGAATATGCGATTTTTCTCTCTCAAAGCAACAATAGTCTGCAAGTGGTGGCTAGCTCATGATGTAGAGCTCTTAGATGACCCACACTACATCTCCGGATCGAGTCTCATTCCACCTCCCCTCATGTAAATAGACTAGTACATGCCCGTGTCAGTGCCTAAAGGTACGGCTTGAGCAATCGACGCACGTGCACGTGCACGTACACATATCCATGCCCATGCCCATTTTTTATGGTCCTTCGAAATTTTGCTAAGCCTGAAATTTTTGCAGAAACTCCTAGATACAATCAAAGGAATAATGTTGAAAAATTCATTCTTATTTGTCGTCATTGTGGAGTTCAAGGCCATATTAGACCTCAATGTAGGAAGTTACATGGCACTCATACTTCATGCGCACACTTTGCACATCCTCATGATTATAATACCTTTATTCCTGCACATTCTCATAAATATAATAATTCTATTCGTACATGTCATTTTTGTGGGCGTGAAGGGCCACATTCAACCAAATTGTTTCAAACTTCATGGTTATCCTAATATTTCTTCCAGATATTACCATGCTTATGGTTATAGGGGTAGAACCCAAAGACCAGGACGTAAGGTGACTCAACATGGACATAATAAGAATGTGAATCCTAAACGTACGGCTAAGTTGACGGGAAAAATTGAAAATGTCAAAATTAGACCGGTTTGGGTGAGGAAGATAGATTTAAGTAAGGCGTTGATTTTGCCTTTTAAGAATCGGTCGCATGCCCATAATCTAGGTTGTTTTTCATTGCATATGATGTACCTAGAGTTATGGTTTGTGTTGGTCTTTATATTTTTATTGCTTAGTTTGTTAACATTCTTCATTTACAAAAATCTCAAAAAGATTTTATTTATTTGTTTTTGCGTTCCCAATGTTGCTTTCCTTTAGTTTTATTTATTTATTAAAATCTTAAAAAGATTTTATTTAGTTTTAATTATCTTGATATATAAATAAATAAAAAAACATATCTTCTTGTGTTTGTTGTCCTTTAGACATCACGGTGGATCAATTAATTGTTATGAGGATCTTCATATTGTGTATGCCTATGCATCTCTTTTATCTCTATATGGCTTGGGTGATATTCTAGAATCAAATGTATTACAGGTCATGTCCTGTGATTTACACTTCATTCACGTAAGATATATCCACTCCTTAGCTCTTAACTGTCATTTCTCATGTAGCTGGCACCTCCCGAAAATAAGAAAAAAATAATTTTTTTTTGTGTTGCAAATTATTTTTGGAAAATCCGAGCCGTCCAATGTGTTCAAAAGGTATTTTCAAGGGTCCACACGGGAAATCTTCAAAAAAAAAATACCGGGAAGGGCTTGATCCAAGCAGTTTTCGCAAAAATTGTAAATATAAAGTTTTTGCGAAAACTGCTTGGATCAAGCCCTTCCCGGTATTTTTTTTTGAAGATTTCTCGTGAGGACCCTTGAAAACACCTTCTAAACACATTGGATGGATCGGATCGTCAAAAAAATATTTAGATCATGGAGGTCCGGAAACGGGAATCCCGTTTTAGAAGTATTCCCTATATAATAATAATAATAATAATAATAATAATAATAATAATAATAATAATAATAAAAGGGAGTTATTGTATGGGTGTTTAGTTGAAAAGTGTGATGAAATTTAGTTTTTATTCTCTGCATTTTCTAGCTTTTCACTTAGTAACCAAGCCTCTTACCTCTGTAAGTAGTGAGTGTTCGCGTCAAACTAGAGGATGGCAATTATCAACCCAACCCATGAACCCGTCCAAACCCACCCACTCATAACCCAACCTAACCCACCTATATTATATTATGGGTTGGTATGGGTTCAACCCATACCAACCCATATTTACATGGGTTTATATGGGTTCAACCTGGGTTGAAAATGGGTTGGACTGTGAAAATAGCGGTACCAACTAAAGTAATGAAATCGAAAATGAGAAATCTTCAACTGTGTAATTCGACACAAGTGGAGATCGTGAAATGTTCTTATTACCCATGTATGTCAAACGTGGCTTCTTCACATTGGGTAAATAGAATGGTGGGGAAACAGCTGCACAAACCCATTCGGTGGAAACGAAATCCGGCCGTCTGTTGCTCCATCTCTCTCTCTCTCAATTGAATCGCCACAGCACCATCTCCCTCAATCTCTCTGCCCAGTCTCTCTCTAAAAAACCGAACTGTAGATACATACAAGTCTAATTTTTAATTTAAAAAAAAAAACGGGTTGAGTCGGGTTGGGTTGGGTTTAACTACACCCATATTCAATCCACCCATATTCAACCCATCTATTATTGGCCCATATTCAACCCATAACCCATATCAACCCACACAAACCCAACCCAACCCAACCCACCCATTTGCCACCTCTACGTCAAACGGTGGAGAGTTTCGGGATTGTATTATGCGGTTAGTTTGAGTTCATAGCCTTTTTTACTCGAGTAATTAAGTCCGTTAGAGTGTTCTCTATACTTAGTGCCCTAAGGCCATCTGGTTTGGGTGTCACTAGCCTAAACCTCGCTACACGGGTCAATTAGAAAGCTTAAGGAACCTAGGCACTGTATGACCACATTATGAGAATTGGACTTTGTTAAGGGGGGGTTCTTTTATTTAAAAAAATACAAAATACAAAATAAAAAATGCACGAGAGGAAGGTGGAAATTCACTCATTATTTGTTGAGGGGGAGTTTGGTTCATTGACAAATCCAAAATTGCTTGGTTTGACTTCTTGAGGGGAGTTTATCTTGACACTCTGTACCTACATGAAAAACCAAGTTTTGAGTTAAGTTGATCTTGCTATAATTGACATGCCTCACACACTCACTTTTGCCATTGGTACTTGAATCGTGATACATCTATTGTCTACGTATATTCTTGATATTTGAATTTAAGATGTGTTAGTACATTATACTTTATGTGTGCTCATTGAATCTCATAATCATCAACTTGCTTCATATGTGTCTGATGTTGAAAGAAATTTTATTTTGAATGGATGATTTGTGTTAAGGAGTCCCATTAGTTGTATCAATCCTTAAAGAAAAATTCGTCAATAACTAAAACGGGGTGGCTCTAATTATGTCTCTTATATACTTGCATATATTTTTAAAAGGGGCAGTCATTCACTAATATATTCTACATTTTCATTTTTTTTTTCTCGGAATTGGTTTCGTTATACCAAAGGCATTCATTCTATCTTTAGGAATACTTGTTGGGGAGTGTGTTGACCTTAGTTCTTTCCTAATTTCATAATCCTTCTTTTAGCAGCTAAATTTTTATATTACCATTCTTACTTGTAGCATCTGTTTCAGCACGTTAGTATGGCTAGTTTATGACTCTTGCTATCGTTCATTGTGGTGCACTGTCATTTGCTGACTCCGGCTAGTTCCCACGTTTCCTGGTTATTCATGCTTTTCTTAATTGCACAGTACCATTATCCCTTGATATTCTTGCTTATTATTTCTTTTATCTTTCTGTGACAAAAAGGGGGAGAAGCTTAACCCTAACAGTTTGTGTGAAGTGTTGTGTCTGTGGTGCATCTTACAGGTTTTCTATTCACATATATTTTTTTTTTGGATATAGTTTTTAGTGTTTAATATGTTTTGTCATGGAAGTGCCAAAGGGGGAGATTGTAAGCCACATAGGCCAGGTTCCTTTGGCTTGGCAAATCCATGCCTAAAACATATACATTGTCGTGTATCGTACTTTTATGGAACTGCAATCTTCGGTATTTATTTTTAGAGTGTCTGTTTTAGATGTGGAAAAGGAATCATCTCAATATGTATTTTTATTCGAGTGCAGTAGCTTTTAGTCAAAACGGATTGATCATTTTGAAGAAAAAGTTGGATGCTACAAGTTTTGCTCAAGCATTTCAAGGCTTTCTACTAGCAAAACATTCTGATTGATTTTTGCTGGATATTTGGCTCGAGCAAAACAGTCGGCAAAAATGCTCGATTCAGCAACTATAAAATCTCAGCGATTAGGTTATTTATGATGCGGACAACAGCCATATTTTCGACCCTCTGCACCTCTCTCTTCAAAATATCATTATAGAGTGGTAGGGTTCATGAACTTTGAAGATTTGTGAAGGCTTTCCATTGCCGTTAGATCAAGATCATCTTCAAAGGGTTTCTCGTTCATAGTCAATTCACGTTTCTCTATCAAAGTCTTTTTCGTGGAGTTCGAAAGACAAAATATTTGGAAGGCTTGAGGATTCAAGATGTGGCGATCAGGTAAGGGTGTGATGTACATGGATTCGGCATGTAGGGCTTAGGATTCATAGTGAGGATGCACAGTTATCGAGTAAGTCTATTTGTAATCACACAATGTTTCTAGTGCATGATTCCTTTTCGTGATTTTTTTCCGTTTAGGGTTTTTCACGTAAATCGGTGTTCTTCAATCGTTTGATTTTGTTTCATTAATTGGTTAAAGTTTTGATTGGTGGGTTGATATTTAAAAGAGATTAGATTAAAGAAAAATCTATAAACCAAGGAAAGTTAGGGTTTTTCAGAGAACAATCAACCAAGATCTATATTGCATATTATACATTTAAAAATATAAACAATTTTTTTGAAATATTGTGAATATTGAAGGTTGAAAAAAAAAAATTAGGGACGGAGGACTGGCTATACAGGGTTATCTTGCCAGCTAAGAAATACACGCAGGTTGGTACTACGGAATAAGTAATCACGTGGTGCGAGCAGGTGAGAAACGTTTTTCTTTGAAATTTCCGAGTAACAAAACAAAAAAAACAGAAAACAAGAGAAACACGTTTTCCCTTACGTCTTGGAAGCATGCGTCATTAGTTGGCTCAACTTTTTGAGATTTTTCGATTTTACCCAAGCGCATTAATTGCTTTGACTAATAAATAAACCATTTTTTGTAAAAACTTTTGCGGTTTATCGGTTCGTCGGTACGAGAGGAATTTAAAAAATATGAAATTATAACCAAAATTTTAAAAAATTTAATTAAAGACAAAAATAATCCAACTTTTTGTGGTTTAAGTTTGATTAATAATTTTATACATTTTAGATTCTTCTTTTCGAGACGAACTAATAAATTATAAAAAATTAACAAATGCAATTTTTTTTGAATAAGGACAAAAAAATACTCTCTGTCCCAATTTGGATGTCCATTTTTTAAACTCGTACTAATTTCAATCGCTTATATCTGTCAATATTAATCTCCAAAAATATTCAATATAGTCTTGTTTGATACTGTAGTTCTTGATGAGTTCTATAATATAAAGTGTTCACAATTACGAAAAATATTATAAATTGAAAGATATAATAATAAAAAAATGGCACGAGTTTCAAAAAGAGATATCCAAATTGGGACGGAGGGAGTAAACCACTTGGTTTAGCCAAAGCAAAAGCAGTCCCCCACGGAAGTTGTATTGTACCACTCCCTCCATCCGTCTCAAAATTATAACCCGGTTCACTAAAAGCCAACGTAAAAATAATACTCTCCCTGTCCTATTTTCATATTTCTTTTTGGCGATTCAATTTTTTTATAAGAACGTAATGATTGCTCCAAAAAGTGTTATTTTGAATAACAAAGAAAAATTACATTAAATCCAAAGGAACCAAAAATGAAATCATTATAATAAGAAAAGAAACGTATAGGGAGAGATACGAAGACACTTCTACTACTGCAACCCACCAATACCAGTCCTACCTCTGAGCCATTCGATTTAGCAGCATATTTAAAGTTAGTATTATTTGTTGTTGTTGTTTATGAGGTTTGAATTTCTATCAAATGCTTTGAGAATATGTGGTGTTCTTTCCTTGTCACGACGTTTTTTCTTTTCTTTTTTTTTTTTAGACAAAAAGTTTATTGATGAAAACTTTATAAATGTATACATCAAGTTGGGGGAGAAGAGAGGCAATTCCAACCAAGATTGAAGAAATTAGAATGCCCATGGGACAAAGGTAAAAAAATTATCAAGCCCAAAACACCTAATATCATAGATATAAACAATGAAACCCAATTCAACAGAACCAAAACCCTAGGTTGATAAAGTAGTTTTACCTTGGCATTTAGGGTTGCTCTCACCTAAAGTCTCAGATTTGATTCCTCTTGTCAGCAAACTCTTGAGGCCACTGAGTTATGCCCGGTCATTACCTCCAGAGCTTTGGAATTAGTTGAGGTCCTTACAAGCTGGCTCAGACATCAGATTACCCCAAAAAAAAAAAAAAAAAGCATGGTACTGTGCTGTACGTTGGTGGTGCCGAGCCTTATGGCTCAAATGATACTCCGTACACTAAACTTTATGCCGTGACTTTAATCGTTGTTGCAATCCAGGAACCTGGGGGGGTGCTTTGCATCCCCATGCACAGCACAGTGCTGTGCAGCCCCGTTGCGGTGGCACGCCGGCATTTTTTTGACGATCGGAGATATTCACCGCGTAGACCTCGTCGAATACTATAAATGTGCCAAAAATCAACTTGATCGGATATCTTTTAGTGCCTCATCGGAACACAAATATCATGAAAAAGTGGTTTTTATCCAGTGTTTGTGTCCATTTGTTTTCAAAGTATTTGTGTTCCGATAACCTACTTAAAGATATCCAATCAAGTTAATTTTTTGCACACTTGTAGTACTCGACGAGGTCTACGTGGTGAATGTCTCCGATTGTCGAAAAAATGCCGGCGCGGCGGCGCCACGGGGCTGCACAGCACGGTGCTATGCATGGGATGCACAGCACCCCCCCCCCCCCCCCCCCCCCCCCCCCCCCCCCCCCCCCCCCCTTCAGTGCATCATTTCCATGTGCTCTCTCTGAATGCCAAACGTTTCTCATCCCCAAAATGCCCCATGAATTGTTCTATAAATAGCAAACCACCAAAGCTCTTTGATCCATACCAGAGAAAACCCACAATACACTTAGATTGTTGGCGTTGTTCAGTACTCTCCCTCTCTTATTAAGCGTGCGTTTCACAAACCACACCCGAGAAAAGAAAAGAAAAATGGAGTTAAATGTTAATTCCATTGTCCCTGCAGCCGTTTCAATTACCAAAAATGTTATGGTGCCCGATAGTGTCGCCCAACGTCGCTCTGCAAATTTTCATCCCAGCGTATGGGGATATCATTTTCTCTCCTACAGTTCTAATGCCACGGTATGATGTAATTAGCATGAAAAGCCCACATCAACAAAACTAGTTTTTAAAAACCAAAAAAAAAAAAAAAAAAATTCTATTAGTAAGTATAGAATATAGCATGCAGAGAACTGTGACAAAGAATAATGTATATAGCTACCAAATAGTGTTTATTTTTTCTATTTTTATCGGCAAATAGTGTTTATTGTTGTCTAGGAAAGAGAGAAGGCTGGATTTCGAGGAGTAAGTATTTTTAGGTTTGGTTTATAATTTTATGTATGCTTTCATACATAGAAAGCTAGGGTAATTTGTCTTGGCAGTGAAGGAATAGAGCGGTAGAATGGAGTGAAATACAGGCCTAGGTTAGGAAATTAATTGACCTTGGCTTAACTTATGTTTATTTTGTATATCTAAAACATATAGGAATATATGCATGGTTCGGATTGGATTAAAAGCGGAACCATTAATATAAATATACTGACTCCTATTGAACAAGGTTTATAATTTTTTGAAACTGGGACCAAACCGTTGTTTAAAAAAACAAACAAAATGATTTGGTTTGGAGTTGTTTGGACTGCATCCACAGTTTATAAACGGTTTTTTTTCTCACCCCTACTTGGCATTGCAGTGTAATTGTCATAATAGGTTGTATTTATCTTGGTGTTGTTTTTCTCAGGAAGCTGATGGTGAAATGGAGCAACAACTTGAGCAGCTGAAACAGAAAGTTCGAAACATATTAATGGAAGCTGATCATATACCTTCACAAAAGTTGAACCTCATTGATGCGATCCAGCGCCTAGGCGTGGCCTACCATTTTCAAACTGAGATTGAAGCATCATTAGAACACATATATGAAACCTATTATCACGAACCCGATCACAAAAATGCCGAGGAGGAAGATCTTTATGCGGTGGCTCTCTCGTTTCGCTTACTGAGACAAGAAGGATTTCCCGTCTCTTGTGGTAAGTCCTTTGCCATTTGATTATTTTTGTGTATCAAATCAAATGCAATAAGATAGTACGTATCTGGTTAGCAAATATATATATTTTTTGGTTGGGTATCTTGCCAACCTTGGGTGTTTGTTTTTTCCTCTTTGGGTCTGGTGGCATATGATTGTCGGAGTTTGAGTGCCAGTTGCCACCTTCGATGGTTCTCTCCGTCTCTGTCTTGATGCCTCGAAAGCTTAATAAATTTTTTGCTGTGAATAAAAGTGAGTTGCGGCTCCCATTAGAATTTGAATATCAAGAAAAAACTAAAACACAACTATTACATGTGAATATGATGTGGTAGCCATGGAGAAAAAGTACCTTATACATTTTAAGTCTAGGGTGGCAAAATTGTAATTATGCTGCTGTGGAATTTTGCGTTGGGCTGCTGTGGAATTTTGCATTGGGCTCACTTGGGTATGACCGGAAACGGCCCAACGATCAAGACACACGGCCTATGGCCATGGTGTATGTCATTTTTCAAGTTTTTATCACTATTTAGGGCTCTGAATGACCAAATTTGCTGTTTAAGGACTTGCCAATTACTTGGGCAAGGAAAATCCAAATTCAGCTCCGGTTTTGGGAAACATCCTAAAATTTTCTCAAGTTTTTATTTTGCTATTATTTTTGAATTTTCTGTTTTTGGTGATTTTTTGTTAATTATTAATTTGGCTTCCTTTCCGGGGCAATCAATTAGGGACAATCATTTTCCCTATATAACTGGGACAATCCGTTGTGCTCTAAGGGACATTCTCTCATAACAGATTATATGCACATCTTTTTTTGCTGGATAACAATGATTGTGAATTCACGCAGATGTATTCAACAAATTCAAGGATAACAAAGGCAAATTTCAGCAATCCTTAACTGATGATGTACGAGGAATGCTAAGCCTGTACGAAGCTGCACATTTGAGGGTACACGGAGAAGATATATTAGACGAAGCACTGGATTTTACCACCACCCATCTCAACTCTGCACTACCAAACTTGAACAATCCTAGTACAATTGCTGCACAAGTACTTCATGCCCTTAATCAGCCCATCCACAAGGGCTTGACAAGGCTTGAGTCAAGGCATTATATTTCCTTCTATGAACAAGATGATACCCATAACAAAGTTCTACTGGATTTTGCAAAATTGGATTTCAACTTATTGCAAAAATTGCACCAGAGGGAGCTAAGCGAAATCACAAGGTGAGAAATTTATGCATTGTTTGTGTAATATGACATTTTCTTTAGTCGTTTTGTTATTCTCGATGTGTAAATCAGTTAAGTTAAAAACTTTGGACATTTGTAAGTGCCTGATTGAATTGTATTTGTCTTTAGAGCAATGGATGTTTAAACTTTGCACTGTTCCTTACTCTAAAAGCAACTATTGTCTATTTAAATGGATATCGATACCGATATTCGACCAGCCTAATTTTTTTGCATAGGAAATACTCTTAAACACCAACAGTTTTTGAATCGTTAAATGAACCAATAATTGTGCCATTTTTTGTCACATGAGAATTACCTTAAAGGATTGTCATTTGGATTTTTCAATCAACTTTGGTAGTCTATTCATAACCTTATACATAGATCTAATTGATGGTACATTTTTTTTAGGTGGTGGAAAGATTTAGATTTTGCAAGCAAATTGCCATTTGCAAGAGATAGAGTGGTGGAGTGCTACTTTTGGATACTGGGAGTGTACTTTGAGCCCCAATATTTTCTTGCTAGAAGGATTCTAACCAAAGTGATTTCCTTGACTTCAATTATCGATGACATTTATGATGTCTATGGTACCTTGGAAGAACTTGTGCTCTTCACTGATGTAATTCAAAGGTTAAAGTTCATGCCCTTTTACATGATAATTTTAGTTTGATCAGTCCATAGGATTATCAAAATTATAACTTCAATTGCTCAAGATTAATGAGATTCCATGACTCTGTTTGAATTTTGGATTTGTGATGGAATTCAAAGAGTAGAAAATGAAAAAGGAAAATTTAAAGAAAGAAAATCAGCATCACAAATCGATGGTCCGAAAACTGTCCAAGATTAACGCAAGATTAGTTGTTTACTCAAGCCACTTGATTTTCAGGTGGGAAAGCAGTGCCTTGGATCAACTCCCTGAGTACATGAAGCTATGTTATCAAGCACTAATGGATGTTTACAATATGATTGATGAAGAAATGACTCGGGAAGGAACATCCTATCGTCTCGACTACGCGAAATATGCAGTAAGCCTTAACCCTAGTTACATTTTGTTAGTGGAAAACAGAAAAAAATTAGTATTGGTTAATACTTAATACTCATTAAATTTTCTTTTCTTTTTTTTTATTTAAAATTCCCAGATGAAGAATTTGGTTAGAGCGTATTTCGAGGAAGCCAAATGGTTTCATGAAGGATATGTTCCGAGTATGGAAGAGTATATGAGAGTTGCACTGGTTACCGGTGCTTACAAAATGCTTGCAACCACTTCTTTTGTTGGCATGGGGGATTTGGTGTCAAAAGAGGCCTTTGAATGGGTGTCAAGTGATCCTTTAATTGTTGAAGCTGCATCCGTGATTTGCAGACTCATGGATGATATGGCAGGCCACAAGGTAAGATAGATGACTAATTAAAAGATACGGTCTAAATTAAAACACAAGCGAATTCAAATTCCTATACAGAGGTCCAAAATCGTATGAATTTGGCCGTGCAGACTTTCGCAATCGGCATGTTAAATTTTTTTTTTTTTTGAACATTTGCCTCCATACCGTCGGTCATGATGCGGGATACATGTTCCCAAATCTTCATTGGGGCGAAGGATCCATGTTCCAAATCTTCATGTCCCTTCACCCAAATGAATTGTCATCCACGCTTGCAATTAATATCGATATCTTGGAATTTTGCAATTGCAGTTTGAGCAAGAGAGAGGACACGTGGCTTCGGCAGTTGAATGCTACATGAAACAACATGGTGCAACAGAAGAAGTGGTTCTTCTTGAATTTCAAAAACGAGTTACAAATGCATGGAAAGACATGAACGCAGAGTGCCTCCGCCCAACTGCTGTCCCAATGCCTCTCCTCACCCGAGTTCTCAATCTCGCACGAGTGATCAATGTTATATACAAGGATGAAGATGGGTACACTCATTCTGGAACAAAGCTCAAGAACTTTGTAATCTCAGTGCTTATCGATTCTGTGCCGATCAATTAACAAACAGTTGTCCTAACTTAAATAATCTGTTGGCTTATAAGTGTCGTGAAATGTTCTAGTGTTTTTTTCCGCCTAAGTTTCTTCTCTCAAGGAAATTAGCCTCTTCAATTTCATGAAATGTTCTAGTGAACTTGGTAAGGATGTCTTTCTGATATGTAGCTCTATCTCCACTGTACGGTTGTAATTTTGCTCTCTTCTACTAAGAAAGCTCATTAATCGCTGCTTAAAATGTAAAGCCAACTTGCTCAAGTTTATCGTCAAACAAGTTCTATTTTACGATTTTTGTTTTTTTGTTTTTTGGTTTGTGGTTTCTGCAAACATTAAAAGCTTCTCACTATAAAGCAACGTTCTGGATGAGTTCGAATTGTGGATCATTTTAAATATATGCTCTTGTTTTTGGAGATAAAATTCGATTGTCATTCTGAGAGAAGCTACGCGATAACTATATATATATCTATAGATATTTTTTCTCTCTATTTTTTTAAATATTTATCATTAAAATTTCCATGTTATTTTGATCTAATGTAATAGGTATTCAATCGTGAATTGATGATACAGGAAAGTGGGATGAAAAGGAGATCGGGCGACCGGATCGCGACAAATCTTCCTTAAACCAGTTTGATTCACACAGAATGTAGGAATAAAAGGCAACAACAATCAGTTGACTCACACAGAATACCCAAGAGTGAAATAAAAGAGAATACTCTCTACAACAGCTAGACCTTATTGATGCAATCCAGCGCCTAGGCGTGGCTTACCATTTTGAAACAGAGATTGAAAAAGCATTACATCACACATATGAAACCTATGGTGACAAAAATGATGAGGATCTTGACACTTTGTCTCTCATGTTTCGATTACTTCGACAACAAGGATATCCTGTCTCTTGTGGTAAGTCACCTTAATTTGTCTCCCTTTTCATTCCCTGCACACTCTTTTTTTATTTTTATTTTTATTTTGCGAGGGGCTTCATCTATGTTTATTTACGTAATTACTCTTCATATCGAGAAAAGTGTATCAGAAAGGAGGAAATAGAAGGGTAGTCTTGTCATTTCCTATAATAAGGACAAAAAAAAGAAAGAAAAGAGAGCGTATACATGTCGGGAAAAGGAGAGCTTGGAAATAATATATCATGGGAAAAGATATAAAAAGTGATTTTCTTAGTCCGTTTGCTAGTCAAATTACCAATATTTATTAATTCACCTGTCATTGACCCCAACTGTGCTAATATGCTTTTTGACTACTAGACAGTAAATAACATATAGTTGTTTGTACCATAAATTTTAAAATTTACACGTGGCAATTAAATTGGTTGAAAATCATTTTAATGTAATTCGGATTTGATTTAAATAGCCGAATTACCTATAATTTAGGAGATAAGTTGTTACCTAAATTATAGGGAGTTAGTTTCTATCCGTAACAAGTTGATAATGGCCGAAATTAACATGTGCTAATTACAATGAGAACGTGGTTAGTTATTTTCGGCCAGTTAAGGGACACTTGTCACGCCCTCGTGCATTTTCAAGAAGACATGGCGTAGTGGAGAAAATCATGGGCGGTTATATTTTGGAAGTTACGAAGGGACTCAGAGACTATAAATAAAGATCTTCGTGCAACATTGCAGGGGTTCCAACACCAACAACGCTCACAGCAGTAAAGTAAATTTAGTTTTTATCTCCTAACTCTCGCAGTTAGTCGATCGATTCTCCTACCTATGTCTATCTTCTACTTCTCCCCCGTTCTTTCCTCTCCCTCCTCTGAAATCTCTTCCTCTTCTATGTATTTTCTTTAATTGTGGAAGTCCTTGTTCAAGGCCCCACGAACCGTTGTAACTTTAGCTCGAGTTTCGCAATTGCTTGAAAGAAGTTTAGTCAGTATATTCAGGCGCTTTTCTACATTTCACTTGGAGATCCGTATCTCCTGGCACGCCCTCGCATCTTCTACACCACCCGGTGTTGACCACCCCCGTATCTCCTGTCCCTGGGGAAACCGGTGGGCAACATTTTTTGGCACGCCCGGTGGGACCCATAAAACAATTGAAGATTCCAGATGGCGGGAAAAGACAAGAAAGGAGGAGCTAAAGGCACGGGAACTGGTGATGATCCAGTTGAAGCCGCAGAAGGCCAGTCCTTCGCGGCATCACAGGAAGATCTGCAAGAGATGGCTGTTGGCATGAGAGACATCATCCTGGAGACAAATGCTGAATTGTCCCAAGGACTCACTGACTCTATCGTCGGTCCTTTGAAGGAGATCAAAGAGTCACAGATGGATCTCACTAAATCCATTAAAGACATGATAGTTCTTCTAAATGAAAAACTAACTCCAGTCGCTTCTGTGGCAACTGGAAATGGTGCCAGCAATGACCCACCCAAGATGCCTGGTCCTCAGGGTTTCATATTACCCCATTACCAGGCGTCCTCATCTTCTTCTCAATTCAACCACCCAGGGGAACAGAAAGATGTTCCAGTCGGTGGAAAGCTGAGGATGGGAGCAGCATCTCATCCTGGAGCTGTCCCTGGAAAATGGAAGGATCCCAACCCTCTGTTCACTGGTGCTTCTAATGTCACACAAGCGGAAGGGATACTATTATCTCCTACACCCCAGAATCCAGTGCTTCTGAGCAAAGAGCAGGTCATTGAGTACGTCCAAGACCAATTTGGACCTGCTTTGCAGAAGTTTGGGAGACCTATCTACAGGAAGCCTTATAATGAGGCTGTGGATCGAGTAGAATTCCCTAAGGGATACAAAGTTCCAGACTTCTCCCAATTCTCTGGAGAAGATACCAAGTCGACAGTAGAGCATGTGGCGCGCTTCTCCGTTCAGTGTGCAGAGGCGGCGAGTAATGAGTTCCTTAAAATGAGGTTATTTCCTAATTCTCTCACTGCCACTGCCTTCACTTGGTACATAAATCTTCCAGCTAATTCGGTCCAGTCATGGACTCAATTAGAAGAATTATTTCACAAGCAATTCTACAGAACTGAACAAGAAGTCACTCTGGCTGATCTCTCTAGGCTCTATCAATTGCCTGGAGAACCGGCTGAGACATACATGACTCGGTTTAAGACTGCTCGCTTCAAGTGTAAAGTGGTTTTACCTGAGACCGAGTATGTTCGTCTGGCCCAGAATGGCTTATGCCTTGAATTACAGATGAAATTTGTCGATGTGGCTTTCAGGGATTTGTTTGAGTTGGCTGCAAGAGCCACTCGTTATGAACAATTGCTGATAGAAGATCAAGATCACCGCAATGCTTCTAAGGGAACTTATTACAGGGACCCTAATTATCAAGTGGCTATTGCGGAGACAGAAGATAATCCAGAGGTTGCAGTTGCAGAAATTGTCAACCGAAAGCCATACGCCTGTAAAGCTTTCGTCAAAGTTGAGCCCACTAAAGCCCAAGGATCCATGGCTTCGCCTAAAACAACCAGGGCTTACACATTTGACATTACAAAAGCAGAAGAGATTTTTGACCAACTCATGGCGGACAAGCTTCTACGCTTCTCTGTTGGTCACAAAATTCCATCCCCTGCCGAGATCAAAGGCAAGGAATACTGCAAGTATCACGACTCCTGGAACCACACCACTGTCAACTGCATCATCTTCAGAAATGCCATTCAGGACAGGATTGACAAGGGAGACTTCAAATTCCCTGAAGTGGCAAAGAAGGGGATGGCGGTTGATGAAGATCCATTTCCTGCTGACTTTGGAGCCAATATGGTCTATGTGGACATGAGAGGGGCACCCAGGACCGCTCCAAGACAGAAGATTTCTCTAGGAGCTCCTTCTCAAACCGCTAAAGGAAAGCAGATTCTTCATGACTCTGATGATTCTCCTGATGATCACCCTTCTCCTATTTGGTGGGATCAGGAGGTTATTAGAAGTCGTAGAGGATCTTCTTCTACACCAAAGAAGCCTTCTGTTCACCATTGCTGTGAGTGTGGAAAGCCCGAGAAGCCGAAACGTCTGCAAAGTATGGTTGTCAAGCGCCCAAGGGAGGAGACTCCATCACTTTCTCCTCGTCGTTTTCCTCAGAAGCGTGTTTCGGTGTTTAATCGCCTGAAACCCATTACTCATGAAATCCAGAAGCAGATGTCATCCTTAGTCATCATAGCTCCACAGGAGGGAAGGCCTACGATGGTTAAGCCACCTGGAGCTGTTTCTCCCAACCATTGGTTCAAAGTGAAGCACCCTAAGTTCCCACAGCCTGAGATTCCTTTGTCAAAATCTCAGAAGCGGCGTAGTCAGAGGATTCGTCAGGCTGATAGGTTGGCACAGGGGATCCCCACTCCTCCACCTATTCTCCCAAGGCGTTCTTTTACTCCTCATTATGTGCAGAAGAGACCTCGCATGGAGTATCGCCCAGTACAGAAACCTGCTCTTCAACATGAAGAACCATCTTCTGTTGAGATTCCTAAAGTTCGAAAACCTGCTTGGAAGGATATTCTCGCAAAGCCCCGTCCCATCAACATTCGTTCTTCAGAGGATATGTTGGTTGTGCAGGAAGAGGCCCCAGTCGCAAAAGTCTCATCTTCTTTGGCTAGCCTCTCCTGCAATATGGTATTTGTTCTCCCCACTGCCTTCATGGCCAAAGAAGGACAACCATCTTCTATGATTGGCGACGTAAAAGCTTCAGGAGAAACCCCAGAGATCAGCTCGATCGCGCCTGTTGCTACTATACGAGTATTGAAAGCATCTGCTCCAGAAGCTTCTGAATCCCAGATTCCTTCTATTGTGGTTCTGAAGGATGAACCTACTGCATACCGTCCATCTCATGTGGCCAGTGTCTTATTTGAGAAGCCAGATCCATTGATGACTCAGCATCTTCGTCCCCTTTACATTCAAGGTCATCTAGATGGTATTCCTGTCAATCGTATATTGATGGATAATGGATCTGCTGCTAACCTCATGCCACATTTTATGCTCGTCAAGCTAGGCAAAGGAGATCAAGATTTGTTACCTTCTAGCGCCAGCATCTCTGATTTTGCTGGAGGCATCACCACGGCCCAAGGTATCATTATTATGAATTTACAAGTTGGAACAAAGACATTGACCACTCCATTCTTTGTGGTTAATTCACGTTCAAGTTACAATCTACTGTTGGGCCGTGACTGGATTCATGTTTGCATGGCTGTTCCCTCTACTCTTCATCAATGCCTAATCTTCTGGCATGGAGATGATATAGAAGTAGTTTGGGTAGACAAGAGGCCCTTCCTGGCCTCTTCTAACCATGCAGACGCCAAGTTGTATGACAACGAGATCAGCCCTGTCAAGTTCACCGGGACTGATAAGTATGGAAAGCCTACAGCGATCACTTTGTCCACTCAAACTTCTGTAGACGAATTCAAAGCCATCTACAAACAGTTGGTCGGCCCTCTCCTTACAGAGATTAATAGGCCGAGCACTTCACTTCTTCAAGCTCTCTCCCATGGATCAAGCCCCAACAGTCAGTGAGAAGATGGCAGCTCTGCAGGCTGCCTTGGCTCGATTGATCGCCCATATTACAGAGGAGAGCCTACGATCTTTGGATTCAGAAGATAATTCGGTCTTGACGACCGAGTTATTCTTTGAAGGAGGTTACATACCTCCTGATGATGTTATTCAGTTAGAAGATTTGGAAGCACCACCAGCGAAGCTAGACGATTTGAAAGCCGATGTTCAGGATCCTCTGGAGGAGGTAAATTTAGGCTCAGAAGATCGTCCAAAGCCTATTTACGTAAGCCAACGCCTCCCTGAAGTGGTTAAGAATGCTTACATTAACCTCCTCCATGAGTATAAAGATTGCTTTGCTTGGGAGTATGAAGACATGCCTGGGTTACAAAGGAGTTTTGTGGAGCACAAACTTCCTATTAAAGAGGGGTTCAAACCGTTTAAACAAGCACCTAGGCGAATGTCAGAAGAATTGAACCTACGGGTCAAAGAAGAATTGAAGCATCTCCTCAAAGTTGGATTCATAAGGCCAACCAGATATGTGGAATGGCTATCCAACATTGTTCCAGTCATCAAGAAGAACGGAAAAGTGCGGGTGTGTATTGACTTCCGCAATATCAACTTGGCATCTCCAAAAGACGAATACCCTATGCCTGTTGCCGATGTTTTAGTCGATGGAGCAGCCAGACACAAGGTGCTGTCCTTTATGGACGGCCATTCAGGATATAACCAAATCTATATCGCAGAAGAGGATGTCCACAAGACGGCTTTTCGATGCCCAGGAGCTTTGGGGGCCTTTGAATGGGTTGTCATGCCATTCGGCCTTAAGAATGCAGGAGCAACGTACCAACGGGCAATGAACTCTATGTTCCATGATATGCTTGGCCGTGTTATGGAGATCTACATAGACGATGTGGTGATCAAGTCCAATTCGTTCAAGGAGCACTTGGAGCACCTACGATCCAGTTTTGAGCGTCTTAGGAGATACAGCCTCAAAATGAATCCCCTGAAATGTGCCTTCGGAGTTTCTGCAGGCAATTTCCTTGGATTTCTAGTTCACCAAAGAGGCATTGAAGTACCCCAAAACAAGACTAAGGCTATCCTTGAAGCAAAGCCTCCGTCTTGTAAACAAGAGCTGCAGAGTTTTCTCGGCCTTATTAACTTCATCAGAAGATTCATTTTAAACATGGCTGGGAAAGTTCAAGTCTTTTCAGAGCTTCTGAAGTTGAAGAAAGAAGAAGATTTTAAGTGGGAAACTCGTCACCAAGAGGCATTTGAAGCTATCAAGAGGTATCTGACTCAACCTCCTATTCTTATGCCTCCAATCAAGAAGAAGCCTCTTCGACTTTATATTTCAGCGTCAGAAACTTCTATTGGGAGCTTACTAGCTCAGAATAATGAACAAGGCAAGGAGCAAGCAGTGTATTATCTTAGTAGATTGTTAACTGCTGTAGAGAGCAGATATTCTCCTGTGGAGAAACTATGTTTAGGCTTGTACTTTTCAACAATAAAACTTAGGCACTACATGATGCCTGTGTTGGTTTATTTGGTGTGCAAGACCGATTTGATTAAGTATTTACTTTCTCGGCCCATCATTAGAGGCCGAATTGGTAAATGGTCACTTGCGTTAATGGAGTTCTACTTCCAATATATTCCCCAAAAAGCAGTAAAGGGACAAGCATTGGCCGATTTTCTAGCAGATCATCCATGTTTGGATGTGGATGAAGAAGCAATCGGCTTAGATGTTTTTACTGTTTCTCATACTCCTTGGCAACTATTATTTGATGGTTCCAAAACAGCCTCATCTTCTGGTTGTGGAATTCTGATAATATCTCCTGCCGGAGTTAAGACTCAATTATCATTTCAGTTTGATTTCTATTGTACAAATAATCAAGCTGAATATGAGGGGATTATTATTGGATTGGAGATTCTGCGAGAAATGGGAGCAGCGACTGTAGAAGTTATTGGAGATTCTCAGTTGGCGATCAACCAATTGGGGGGCATCTACAGATGCAACAGTGAAGAATTAGCTCCTTATTACATGGCGGCCAGACAATTGTTAGACGAATTCGATGATGCCAGTCTCCTTCATGTTCCTAGAAGATTCAATCAAGAGGCAAATGAACTGGCACAGATCGCCACCGGAATCAAGATTCCCCAAGGTTGGTACAAGAGAACGATCACTATTCAAAAAAGGAGCTTGCCTTCTTTCAAAAGAAGGAGTGCTTCTATGGAGATATTCACTACTGACCTAGGGGGGCAAGAAGAGGATTGGAGGACTGAAATCATTACTTTTCTGAAGCATCCAAACCTCTCTTCGACCAAGAAGATTAGAGAAAGAGCTGTCCACTATGTGCTAATAGAGGATGAGCTCTACAAGAAAAGTTTGGAAGATGATCTTCTTCTCAAGTGTGTCGGACCTCAAGACTCTCTGAAGGTTATGGGAGAAGTTCATGAGGGCATATGTGGAGCACATCAATCGGGCAGAAAGATGAGATGGCTTTTGAGAAGATACGGTTATTATTGGCCATCCATCCTTAATGATTGCATTCAATTTGCTAAAGGGTGTCAGCCTTGTCAAGCCCACGGTCCGGTGCAGAGGATTCCAGCTTCTTTAATGAAGTCAATAATTAAGCCTTGGCCATTTAGAGGATGGGCCATGGACATGATCGGCAAAATTTTCCCTCCGTCTTCTAAAGGACATACTTACATAGTCGTGGCCACTGACTTCTTCACAAAATGGGCTGAGGCTATCCCAATGACTTCTGTCTCTCAAGAAGAAATTATCACCATGATTAAAGAGAAGATTATCCATCGTTTCGGCATTCCTCAACATATAGTTGCCGATAGAGGATCTGTCTTCTTTGGAGATAGAATTCGAGCTGTGATGCAACAATTTGGGATAGATATGACACATTCAACTCCCTATTATGCCCAAGGCAATGGGCAAGCTGAGTCTACCAACAAAATCCTAAAGGGGATTATCAGCAGAATGGTAGAAGATCAACCAAGGACTTGGCATGAGGCTTTGTCAGACGCACTGTGGGCCTACAGAACGTCTAAGCGAACGGCCACTGGTATTACTCCTTACACTCTTACCTATGGCCATGACGCTGTTCTACCCATGGAAACGAACATTAGATCTGCCAGAGTTGCTTTCCAAAACGGCCTAGATTATGGAGATTATAATCAGGCTATGTTTATGGAATTAGAAGACCTGGATGAACTGAGGCTGTCTGCCTTAGATCATTTGGTAGTCCAGAAGCAGAAGGTGGCTCGGGCATACAATAAAAGAGTAAAAGAAAAGTCTTTTGCTGAAGGAGACTTAATCTGGCAAGCAGTTTTGCCATTCGACAAGAAGGATCGTAAATATGGCAAGTGGTCTCCTACTTGGGAAGGGCCTTTTCAAGTCTCCCAGATTTTAAGAGGAGGTATATACATGCTACATGATTTAGACGGCGAAATGCATAAACATCCAATAAATGGCAAATTTCTGAAATTATGGTACCCTACTATGTGGGAGATGATGGATGTCAATAGTTGCATCACTAAACCATAATTTTTACCAAATACCAAAACTTGCAAAATGCCTCCTCAAAAAACAAAGTTATCAAAGTTCAACAGTAAAGGAAAGATCAAGAGTCAAGCAAGAAGAGAAGATTACATCTACTTCTGAAACATCTTCTCTATAACTTCAACATTAAATTTGTCCCAAGGAGCAGTAGATGTGGACAAATTGGTCACCAGTGTTTCAATCCGAGCTTCTACATGAGGAATCTCAGTACTCAGAACGTCATGCTCTTCTATCAAAGGTTGGGTAGCAGTAGTGATTTCTTCTTCCTCATGTATGACCAACTGCACCTTCTCGTCGTGACCGGCATCCTCTGCTTGGAGCTGGATTACCTGTTGCTGCAGTACGGCAATGTTATCCTGGATTTCCTTGATCTTCTTAAGACCTTTATTCTTCTGGAGGGATAGTTGCTCCTTCTGATGCTGGAAGTTCTCCATCTTGTTCATAGCAATGACCAGCGCCTGTCCAAGATCTGTGAAGCAAGCCTGCTTGTCTTTCATCTCCTTGATATCAGTCATATTCTTATGGTAGTCTTGAATAAGAGATGGCAGAGCGACTTTGAATTGCCTCAATTGATCCTGAGGCACATCTGGTAGGCCTTCAGAAGAGGTAAGCACCTCCAAAGCATTTTTCAACTTAGCAAGAATCTCAGGTTGAACTATTGCTTCAAAACCGAGACTCCAGGCTGCCTTCAGAGCATTTTTAGCCTTGGATACTTCTTCCGTGGAAGGACTCTTTTGAATACTTTCAGAAGATGTGGCTGAGGAAGACATCTGGCTGCTGCTTGTTCCTTTTTTCAACTTCTCTTTCAGACGATTGAGAAGCTCCTGAGGCTCTATTTTTGCCTTGGTAGATACAGCAGTAGAGCGAGTGGGAGAAGCCAGACTAGAGTCTTTAGAGATATCCTGTAAGCAAAAGGGTCAGCAGTTCAGAAGCAGTACAGATATATCATGGTGTTACAGCGCCATGATTACTTACAGGGATAGCAGAGCTCTGCGACAAGTTGCCGGTTGGATCGGCAGTCACACCTGCAGTTGGGACAGAAGTAGGGATATTTTCCTTAGAAGAGACTCCAATTTCAGAAGACGCTCCTTCAGTACTTTTCAATCCGGTCATTGTCTTCTGGGTCTTTGGTGTTGGGCCAGAGATAGTTCTGTCATCTATCTCGTCAGAGTGTTCCTGGGGTTGTATCTTCTTCCTCTTCAATCTTTTGCTGTCCACAGCCTGAAGAAAGAACAAGGTCAGGTATATTCAAAGAAGAGAAGGAGGAGATTGGGAGATTCCAATACCTCCTCTAATGAAGCAAAGATAGGTGCATCTTCCGTCCTAGTACTGGATCGGGTTCTTTTGGGTTTGACAGCAGTTGTCTCCTGGAAAGAAGAGCTGCCATCAATCGAAGCCCAACCAGAAGCAGTGAATAGCAAGAAGAAGTGAAAGCCTTACCTTTATCAATCTCCGTCTTGGCTTTTGAGGAGGTGCTTTCTCTATCTTTGGTGCCTCTTCTTCAGACTCTTCATCTTCTTCATCGTCCTCATCATGATCAGATAATTCAACCAATGGAGCAGCGTCTGAAAGGAGAGGCATTAGTTAGCAAACAAGCATTAAAGACAGAGGTACTAGAAGATTTTATATCATTGTCAGACCTCTTTCGGCGGAATTTATAACCCTAACTATCCCACGCTTATAGAAATCTTCTATTTCCCATTGGGGGGCATCGGTCTTAACGACTGTGACTCTTCTATTTTCTGGATAAAGTTCATACATGCCTTCATACGCCAGTGTGTTGGCAATGGCGAACGAAGTCGTGGGTGTTGGGGGAATAGGTTTCCCAAAAGGTTTCGTTAGATCTTCTAAAGAGGGCATAGTTTGCCCTGGAGGAGTGGATTGGAATAGTTTCCACCATGCTACAGCAGCTAAGTCTCTCTGTCTAGTCTCAATTTCGGTCATTCTATTCCTCCTAGCCTCTTCCATTGCCTCAGGATTACGAGGGTTCCATTTGCATTTAAAGAAGGTCTCAAACCTACGAATGGATTGGTAAATTTCAGCATGAGAAGGCGTACCTTTCTTCTTGGATAGGGATTTGGCTTTGGCTTTTTCCGTAGCCTTTGTCTTCTTAGCCAAAATCTCCAGCTTAACTTCTTTGGTTATGGGTAAGCCTTCTGCCACTGCAGATGGAGAGACTCTGCCCAGCAGCAATTCCAAAGATTCAGAAGTTTGACTGAAACTGGCCTTCTTCCACCATATGTCAAAAACCGGAGTTGTCATAGGAAATTCAGGAAATGGGGCAAGAGTGAACTTGGAGATTAAAGTAGTGTTCTTCTCCATGAGCTTCTTCGTTTCATCTAGAATGAGTAACATCCGCTCACCCAGGTCAGAATTGATGGTTTGATAAGGAGGAATGGGTATAAACTGGGCTAAACCGAACTGTCTGGCGCATTGAGTGGGATTGTAGTATTCCACCCCACATTTGTTATTGGGCCCAGTGGAGCCCATGCCATAAGGGAGATCCCTTGCAACCAAGAAGCTAGCCCATACAGCCCTCTGCACCGGATCTTCTGGAGATAATTTCTCTGTGGGGGTTTGAAGCCAGTCCGGGCAAGTGGAGTTCCTCTCAAATGGCGTCCAAAAGTCTGGACGAGGATCTTCTGCAAGGCAGTAGAAGTTCTTGAAGCACTCGTCAAATGAATGCTCCTTAGGGACAAGTGACTTCAGGTACAATCCACAGAAGACCTTATCCCCTGACTTCTTTCTCTGCTTCTGTTCTGGCGTTTCTTCAGGGGCAAGGCCAGAGAAGTAAGACCATGCCCAAAATTGTAGCAACCATAGAGGACCTGTGCAGCCAGCTATTTGGTGATCCACCAACTCTTTCATACATCTGTAGAAGTGGGCAAGAAAGATTGGGGCCAGAGCAATCTCCTGACCAACAGAGAGAGCTTTGGCCAAATCCGTGTAGTACCGAGTGATCTTCAAGCTACTACTACAGAAGATAAATTTATTCAACCAGTAGATCAAAAAGGCTATGTGCTCCATCTCGGAAACCTCAATCTTGTCATCAGTCACAGCATTCTGCTCCAAGAAGTAGTTGAAGGTAATATCCTTCTTCTTAGGATATTCAAAACTTACCTTGGGAGGTTCTAAGGCATCACTGGCTTCTATGCCATGGGGACGGAGGCTAGTAATAAAGGCCACATCCTGAAGGGTTGGCGTCATAGGCCCACATGGGAAATGGAAGGCATTCCTGCTGGGAGACCAGAAGAGGGCAAGGGCACTAATAAGGGCAGTATCAGGAGGGGGCATGTCATAGCTCATGAGAATAGCGTTGTATATTCCAGCCTTCTTCCAAACCCCCCTTTTTGCCTTCTCAACCCTAACCAGCCATTCATTGTATTCTGAAGTGGAAGAGACCCATACCTTAAAGGGTCTCGATCTTGCATAATTTTCCCAGTTTGGGGCCCAATCGTTTGTAGATCGGGCCAAAGGAATAGGAATGTCATGTGGGTAATATTTATCCAAGAAATCTGGGAAGCCTTCCATAAAGCAAGGCCCTAATCCGTACTTGTTCAAACCAGAAGAATGTTCGGGGATATCAGTTACCTGGAAAAGGATCTCCTCATTAATGTCGGGCTTGTGCTCCGTAATCAATTTCATCATTACGGTGCCTGTGTTGTTTTCATCTTCAACAGAAGCTTGGGCTCGTCGAGTGGCCATGGTGAAAATCTTCTGCTACAGCAACAAGCTTTGGGCTATGGCGGTGAAAAAAGGTAAAGGTAGAAAGAAAGAGAGATTGTTTTTACTGAGGAACGTATTTTTACTCTCTCTCTCTTGAATGCCTTTTATGGATACCAATTCTTGAAGTATCTCGAGTTTTCCGGAGATTTAACTCCAAACCAATTCAATCATGCCACGTGTAGGAGTTAAACGGTAACAAGAGTCCTACTCGATTAAGCTTCTCCTAGCCGTTATCTCCTAACATTTAAGGACTCTTGTTGGGTTTATCTCCTAAAAGAATTCCTTTTTAATAAACTCCATTTTATTTTAAAATAGAGTTTATGGGGGGCAATGTTTGTACCATAAATTTTAAAATTTACACGTGGCAATTAAATTGGTTGAAAATCATTTTAATGTAATTCGGATTTGATTTAAATAGCCGAATTACCTATAATTTAGGAGATAAGTTGTTACCTAAATTATAGGGAGTTAGTTTCTATCCGTAACAAGTTGATAATGGCCGAAATTAACATGTGCTAATTACAATGAGAACGTGGTTAGTTATTTTCGGCCAGTTAAGGGACACTTGTCACGCCCTCGTGCATTTTCAAGAAGACATGGCGTAGTGGAGAAAATCATGGGCGGTTATATTTTGGAAGTTACGAAGGGACTCAGAGACTATAAATAAAGATCTTCGTGCAACATTGCAGGGGTTCCAACACCAACAACGCTCACAGCAGTAAAGTAAATTTAGTTTTTATCTCCTAACTCTCGCAGTTAGTCGATCGATTCTCCTACCTATGTCTATCTTCTACTTCTCCCCCGTTCTTTCCTCTCCCTCCTCTGAAATCTCTTCCTCTTCTATGTATTTTCTTTAATTGTGGAAGTCCTTGTTCAAGGCCCCACGAACCGTTGTAACTTTAGCTCGAGTTTCGCAATTGCTTGAAAGAAGTTTAGTCAGTATATTCAGGCGCTTTTCTACATTTCACTTGGAGATCCGTATCTCCTGGCACGCCCTCGCATCTTCTACACCACCCGGTGTTGACCACCCCCGTATCTCCTGTCCCTGGGGAAACCGGTGGGCAACAATAGTATAGTGATTTTGTTACAATTTCTGTCAATTTTCATATCTCTGTTGGACATCTTGTTTTGCAATGTTGATCAAGCTCAAGGACAAGCAAGGGAAATTTAAGGAATCGTTGAGAGGATTGTTGAGTTTGCACGAAGCACTGGAATTCACCACCACTTAACTCAATTCTGCATTGCCAAACTTAAGCAATAATCCAATTGAAGCACAAGTAGCTCATGCCCTGATTGAGAATCAGCCCATCCACAAGGGCTTGACAAGGCTCGAGTCAAGGCATTTTATTTCCTGCTACGAACAAGATGATTCCCACAACAAAGTTCTATTGGATTTCGCGAAACTAGATTTCAACTTATTGTAGAAATTGCACCAAAGTGATTTGCCTGATTTCCATTATTGATGACATGTATGATGCTAGCAATGCTACCATCGAAGAACTTGTGCTCTTCGATGATGCAATTCACAGGTTAAATTCCCAACTCGTGATCGTAATTTTGATTGGACCTGTAAAATTTAAAGTTATCATCGAAATTTGGTTTCCACAACTATTGCTATACTCCTTGGTCATTTTCCAAAACCTATTTAACTTTCGTGGATTTATAACAAGGTGGGATTGAGATTAGAATTGGTAAGGATTATGAATGAGGATATGATTTTTTTCTCTATGTTTGTTTTGTGGAGGGTTAGAGCATGAGATTGTTAATAACATGTTTGTTTTGTCTAGAAGGGATTGGATTAAAATTGTTGATTGGAGGATTAATAATCCCATGATACTATTGGTCCAAATCTATTTTGCCATACCAAACAAAGAATTTGGGACTACGCGAAATTGGAGGTCCAATTAATCCCACATGTCCTCTATTCTCATCACAAAAAAAAAAAACAAAAAAAACAAAACAAGGTACATCACAAAAAACAAAACAAGGTACATGATATATATATATATATATATATATATATATATAGAGAGAGAGAGAGAGAGAGAGATAGAGAGAGAGAGAGAGAGAGAGAGAGAGAGAGAGAGAGAGAGAGAGAGAGAGAGAAATTTTGGACAATGTGTATGTCAGGTGGGGAATTGAAATTAATAATACAGTACTACCTTCCCCATGGGATGGCCAATCCCATTCGCCAAAACCTGGTACTATCAAACATGTCCTCCTTTATTCTCATCACAAAAAAACAAAACATGGTACATGATAGAACCTGTAAAGCTCTCCCATAAATAATTTGAAAAATGCTAAAGTAAGCACAATAGGCTTATGTTAAGTTTTAAAAAAGCGTGTCCAAATGTGTAAAAAATATATAAAAATAAATGTAAATGTATTGAAAAATGTAAAAGATGTACTAATATCCATGGGATTTTCTGGATGAAATTGTTTCATGCCAGGACCTTTTTTTGGGGTAATTAATGCCAGGACTTTTCGATTGAAGTTATTCATTTGAGATGGAATTTTTATATGCAAAACCTAGTACTATCAAACATGTCCGGATCCTCTATTCTCATCACAAAAAAAAAAAAAAAAACATGGTACATGATAGAGCATGTAAAGCTCTCCCATAAATAATTTGAAAAATGCTAGAGTAAGCACAATATTTATACTAGACTAGTTTCGACTCTTAATATTCCCAAAACACAATAAATAACTTAGAAACTAGACACAAAAAATAACTTAGAAACATATTTAGATTCCTTGTGCACATAGAAAAACCAAAAGACTCTTCAATTAACTTAATGACTCTTGTCTAACAAAAATGACTTCAAAGGCTTTGAACAAAAATTAAATATTAGACCGTGCCTCAATTATTTCCCCTCTCAAAGTGGCCCAAATACTGATTGGCTGTGAGATCTGCATCACATATCAATATGTGATTATGAACGGCTCAGGACACCATGTGTTGGTGCCTCAAAAACCAATGACTAATGGGAAATGCTATTAACAACTCATTGGGTTATGATCAGTAAGAGAGGAAGAAGACAGAAAAACACAGTTTCCGATATACCGTTAACAAGATTCAAGGCACTCTAACTTATCGGAAGCTGTATTTTTTGGTCCTCTTACTACATTATTCACAAATCACAACCCAATGAGTTGTTATTAGCATTTTCCATGAGTAATTACTCCATTTTGGTGCACCTGGGGACGGCCATTTACCACGTTTAACATAATCGAACCCAAGAGATATCAGGTGGTCGGGTGGTCCCGTTGATGTTTTTTTTGGATAAATGTGGTCCCGTTGATGTTGCTTACCTTTGTGGCTCAAATTGTGCTCAGTACACTAAACTTTATCTTGATTCCCTAACGTTTCTACCTCCAAAAGATCCCATGAATTGTTCTATAAATAGCAAACCACTAAAGCTTTTTTGATCCATACCATAGAAAGCCCACAATACACTTATTGTTGGTGTTGTTCAGCACTCTCCCGTTCTTATTAAGAGTGTGCTTCGAGTGCTTCACATATAAAAAGAAAAAATGGAGTTAAATGTTAATTTCAGTGTCCTTGTTTCAGCTGTTCCGAATACCAAAAATAGTACGGCGCCCGATGATGTCACGCAACGTCGCTCTGCAAATTTTCATCCCAGCATATGGGGAGCTCATTTTCTCTCCTACAATTCCGATGTCACGGTATGATATAATTAGCTAGGACCGAAGAGCGCACAACAACAAAACTTATAGTGTTAAAAAAAAAAAAAAGAATTCTATTAATATACTTCATTCGTTCATTAAAAAGAATAGTGTATTTTATTTTGGGCTCTTCCTACATAAATGTGATGTTAAAAAGTTAGTAGATAAAAGTTAGTATATTTCTTATTTTGCCCTTAAAGGTAGATTTATTTTTGAAAAGTTAGTTGGTAAAGTTTATTGATCACATCTAAATCAACGGGAATAGTGGAAAATGAATATAAAGGTTGATGTGAAAGGTTTAATGATAATGATTTTTTAAAAGTTGGTATTACGAAACTACATAATTAAAAGGGAACGGAGTTTTTTTTGATCGGCAAAAGGGAACGGAGTTACGGAGGGAGTAGCGAATATAGCATGTAGTTCTCAAATATTGCATATTGTTGGCTGGAGAAGAGATGCGTGCAATTCAATTTTACTACTCACTTATGTTAGGTTTATATAGAATAGGAGCATGATTTCATACATAGAAAGTTAGGATAATTTGTCTTCGCAATGAAGAAGTATGGCAGTAGAATGGAGTATTAGATTAGGAAATTAATTTCCTATGACTTAACTTAATTATGTTTATTTGGTATATCTAATATGTATATGATATTTACACATTTCGGAACAGATTGAAATCGAAACCATTAACATAAATTCACAGACGAAACCATTGAACATGATTTATAATTTTTTGAAACCGGGACCAAACCAGACTTCCAAAAAATGAACAAAATCATTTGGTTAATTGGATTTGTTTGAGCTGCATCTACAGTTTGATGGTTTTTTTGTTCATATGTTTATCTTCGTGTTGTTTTTCTCAGGAAGTTGATGGTAAAGTGGATCAACAACTTGAGCAGCTGAAAGAGAGAGTTAGAAACATATTAATGGAAGCTGATATACCTTCACAAAAGTTGAACCTCATTGATGCGATCCAGCGCCTAGGCGTGGCCTACCATTTCCAAACTGAGATTGAAGCAGCATTAGAGCACATATATGAAATGATGCAGCGCAACCTATGGAAACGAAATCGATCGTGCAAGAGAAACACGAACAAAAAGATCGACCCAGAGGTACTCCCTCCTTAAACGATCAAAGTATGAGTAAAACTCGTTTTCTTTAATTCAATAACAACCAACCCCAGCCGTTTAGGCTTACAACTTGTTATATAAGAAACTAGAAACCCTAGTTGATTTGTTTCCAAAAAAAGAAAGGCAAATCAATGGAAAACGTAAAAGTACCAAAAAGGGAAAAAATCGGAAATAACAGCAAATTAACGAAGCAAACCAACCGGCCGAGTTTAGGGCACTCGGTATCGATACAGGTATAGTCCTGTATCGATACAGGAACCTTCTGTTCGCCAATTGGAAGACTGGTATCGATACATCTATTCATGGTATCGATACCGCTGAACGAAATTCCGTTGTTAGGACTTTTTAGGCCTTCGTGGACGCAACCGATCCATCCACGTTGATGCAACCCGGTCTGCATCATCCTCCCCTGCTTGAAAAGAATTCGCCCTCGAATTGCAATCATCAGAAGATGAACTATCGCCCACAAACGGAATCAGATGCTTGACATTGAACACATCCGACGTGCGCACGTGGCTAGGCAGATTTAAACGGTACGCATTTGTATTGATCTTCTCAAGCACCTCTAAAGGCCCAATCTTCCTGGCCTTAAGCTTGTTGTATTCCCCTTCCGGAAAGCGGTCCTTGGTTAGCACAGCATACACAAAATCGCCCACCTCGAATTCCACCAAACGACGCTTCTTGTCAGATGCTTCCTTATACTTGGAGGTAGAGACCTCCAACTGCTTCCGGGTAGCCTCATGTACTTCCTTTAAATGTGCCATAAAGTCTTGGGCCTTCCAATGCACACGCTTCAAATCAGGCACTGGAGCGAGATCGACAGGGGACCGCGGATTGCACCCATAGACAATCTGAAATGGAGAATGGCCCGTACTCCGATTCACTGAATGATTGTATGCGAACTCAACCTGGGCCAGTTTCAGATCCCATGATCCAAGTTGTTCACCCACCAAACTGCGCAGCATGTTGCCCAAAGAACGATTGACCACCTCAGTTTGGCCATCAGTTTGTGGATGATAGGAAGTACTAAAATCGAGCTGTGTGTTTGCCAACCTCCATAAACAACGCCAAAAGTGGCTCAAGAAACGTGTGTCCCTGTCGAAACAATAGATACAGGCAGCCCATGTAAACGATAAACACTGTCAAAATACAACTATGCTACCTTAACAGCATCGGTGGTCTTCGTGCAAGGAATAAAGTGAGCCATCTTCGAGAACCTATCCACCACCACATAAATAGAATCCTTGCCGCGCTGGGTACGAGGAAGACCAAGGACAAAATCCATACTCACATCCGCCCATGGTTGTGTAGGAATAGGCAGAGGCATATAAAGTCCTGCATTAGTGGCCCCACCCTTAGAAACACAACAGATATGACAAGCGCCCACGAACCGGTAAACATCCCGCCTCAAAGTAGGCCAAAAATATGATGCAGCCACCAAAGTAAGGGTCTTATCACGACCCACATGCCCCTCATTATGCAAATCAGTAATAATTTTGAGCCGCAGACTCGACTCCGGAACACATAATGCATTACCCTTGAATAGAAAGCCATCATGATGGTGAAATACACTCGATGCACCCTTAGAAATATCATCCAACACATGCGAGAAAAAAGGATCCACAGCCAACAGTTCACGAAAAGAATCGAAACCAAGTACCTCAGTGCGCATGAGAGTCAGCAAGGAAGAACGACGGCTGAGGGCATCAGCTACTCTATTCAACGTTCCTGCCTTGTGCTTAATCACAAAGGTAAACTGCTGGACATAAGCAGCCCACTTAGCATGTCGATGGGATAGCTTATCCTGACTATTCAGATGTTTCAGTGCCTCATGATCAGAATACAACACAAAGTCACTGTGAATGAGGTAGTGGTACCAATGGTGCAAAGCCCGCACAACTGCAAAGAACTCCACATCATACGTGCTATAATTCACCTTTCCCCCATTGAGCTTCTCACTGAAGTAAGCAACCGGTTTCGAATTCTGACTAAGAACAGCCCCAACTCCCACTTTCGAGGCATCACAATGTAACTCAAACGGCTGTGAAAAATCTGGAAGGATTAGCACTGGAGCACTAGTTAGCTTCAACTTGATCTCTCTGAAAGCCTCTGTTGCCTCTTCTGTCCATGTAAAACTTCCTCCTTTCATACACTCCGTGATCGGAGCCATAATAGTGCTGAAGTGTGGTATGAATCGGCGATAGAACGACGCCAACCCATGAAAGCTCCGAATATCAAACAAAGTCCGTGGCTCGGGCCATTGTTTGATCGCCTCCACCTTTGACTCATCCACGGCAAGTCCATCCTTCGAAACAATGTATCCCAAAAATAGGACTGAGTCAGTCATGAAGGCACACTTCATCAGACCCCCAAACAACTTCTCCCTTCGTAGAACCTCCAGAACTTCTCTCAGATGCTGCATATGTAAGTCCGGCGTAGCACTATAAATCAAAATATCATCGAAATAAACTACCACAGACTTACCAATAAACGGTCGCAGCGCTTGGTTCATCACACGCATGAAAGTACTAGGCGCATTTGACAAACCAAATGGCATAACCAGCCATTCATACAAACCCTCACGAGTCTTAAAGGCAGTCTTCCACTCATCCCCTGGTCTGATCCGAATCTGATGATAACCACTCCTCAAATCCAGCTTGCTGAACACCTTGGCCCCTGATAATTGATCCAACAAATCATCTAAACGAGGGATGGGAAATCGATACCTCACAGTGATTTTATTGATAGCCCGACTGTCCACGCACATCCTCCATGAACCATCCTTCTTTGGAGTTAATAAAGCCGGAACTGCACAAGGACTGAGGCTCTCTTGAATAAAACCCTTGGACAGCAACTCTTCCACCTGTCTACGCAACTCCTCATGCTCCCTCGGACTCATCCGGTAATGGGCCCGGTTCGGTAAGTTAGCACCGGGCACCAAGTCAATTTGGTGCTGAATGTCACGTAGCGGTGGCAATCCCTCCGGTAACTCCTCTGGGAAAACATCCCCAAATTCCGACAAAAGGGGCTGAATAATAGCCGGAACTGCAGCCTTGGACTGATCCTGCCCAATATCCTTACCAACCAGAACATAAGCAATCCCAGATTCAGCGATCTCCTCTTCCATCTGCGCTCTTGTTAATAGACTAGGACCCACGGGGGCTGACCCCCTCGATGGTAACAATTTGATCTTTGTACCACCGTGAATTAAACTGTAAGTGTTAGTCCCCCCATCATGCGCGACCTTACGATCATACTGCCACGGACGCCCCAAAAGCAGATGACAAGCATCCATAGCCACAACGTCACACCATGCACTGTCCTTATATTTAGAGGCCATTGAAAAAGAAACTAAACATCGCTTAGAAACTTTTACCTCATTACCTTTCTTCAACCAACTCAATTTGTAAGGATTGGGATGCGCCTCTGTCTTCAAGTTCAATTTTTGCACTGCCTCTTCTGACACCACGTTCTCATAACTGCCCGAATCAATCACATAGCGGCAAACTTTGCCACCAATTGTGCAAGTGGACTGGAATATGTTGTTGCGCAACCACGACTCCCCTTCAGATTCTCGGGGCGCATAACACACCCTTCGAACCACCAGCAGTGGGCCTGTGTCCCCCTCAACTACTATTTCCTCCATCTCCTCACTACCATCATCGAACAAAGGCTCCTGGTCATAACCCTCAGGTGAGTCATGAATGGCCCCATCAGGTTCTATAAACAGGGCCTTTCTAGGACGGTCTCCCTTCCTGCAGTCCGCCATACGATGTCCTGGCTCCCCACACTTAAAACATTTATAGGTTGATGCCGACGCCGCCGGTTTGATTGCTGCCGGCACTGCGGGTTGAGAAGGAACTGCACGAGTTGGTGGTGCAGCCCCCGCAGATGCTCGAGCAGTGCTACTCCAATTGCCTACTGGCCTCCTAGCGAACCTTTTTTCTAACACCAGAGCCCGCTGATGGGCATCCGAAACAGAACACAAATCATACATAATCAATTCATCCTGAAATTGTGCACGTAAACCACCAACATACCTCAGAATCAGTTGCTCCTGTGTCTCTGAAAGATCGTTCCTGGCCACGAGTTGATAAAATTCGTCAGTGTAATCGTCGACAGAACATGTGTTCTGGCGAAGATTCTGCAGACGCTGGTACATGATACGGGTATAGTTATGGGGCAGAAACTCAACCCGCATCTTCTTTTTCAACTTCTCCCAATCTGTGATCTTGGTTTTTCCCTGTCGATTCCTGCTGATCTTAAGTTGCTGCCACCACGCAGAGGCTCGACCCCTGAACCTGGTAGCCATAAGAGGGACCCTCCTTTCCATAGGAACCTCTTTGAAATCCATAATCTCTTCAACAGCATTCACCCAGTCCAAGAACTCCTCCGGCGACATTGTGCCGTGGAACTCTGGTAGTTCAATCTTCATACTGTTCTCCCACTGACGAGAGTCACGGGTTCTAGCCGCAACGCCTCTATACCGCCCCCCTTGGTAGTTTCCGCCACCAAAAGGATTGATATCTTCATCGTCCGAAAAACCATCCTCGATCGGAGGGTTAGGTCTAACAGGCCGATGGCGAGTTGGGTCAGCAATCTCTAAAGCATCCATGCGCTGGACAATGTTTCCAAACATGGCTTTGAGTTCAGCAAAACCCTCCTCCATCCGAGCATCCCGAGCAGCATCATCTCGTTCATAGATTTCGTCAATACCAGCGGTTCGACCACCCCCTCTTGCACGTCCTACACCGCGTCTCGCCGCCATGACAGGATTGCAACGTGTGCTCTGATACCAACTGATGCAGCGCAGCCTATGGAAACGAAATCGATCGTGCAAGAGAAACACGAACAAAAAGATCGACCCAGAGGTACTCCCTCCTTAAACGATCAAAGTATGAGTAAAACTCGTTTTCTTTAATTCAATAACAACCAACCCCAGCCGTTTAGGCTTACAACTTGTTATATAAGAAACTAGAAACCCTAGTTGATTTGTTTCCAAAAAAAGGAAGGCAAATCAATGGAAAACGTAAAAGTACCAAAAAGGGAAAAAATCGGAAATAACAGCAAATTAACAAAGCAAACCAACCGGCCGAGTTTAGGGCACTCGGTATCGATACAGGTATAGTCCTGTATCGATACAGGAACCTTCTGTTCGCCAATTGGAAGACTGGTATCGATACATCTATTCATGGTATCGATACCGCTGAACGAAATTCGGTTGTTAGGACTTTTTAGGCCTTCGTGGACGCAACCAATCCATCCACGTTGACGCAACCCGGTCTGCATCATGAAACGTATGATCACGAACATGATCACAAAAACGCCGACAGGGAAGATCTTTACGCTGTGGCTCTCTCGTTTCGCTTACTGAGACAAGAAGGGTTTCCCGTCTCTAGTGGTAAGTCCTTTGCCATTTGATTATTTTTGTGTAGCAAGTGATCAGTTGCCGCTCCCATTGGAATTCGAATGTCAAGAAAAAACTATATATCAACCATATATTACCAAGGGCTGCTAAAAAAATTTATCGTCTAACGATCCTTGGCACTTGTCAAAGGTGTTGGGTGGAGGAGTATAAATCACACACTTTTGATGTATGAAACTCACAAAGAGATTTCGAACAAACGCTCACAATTTATTGATTTTCACTCAATATGAAAAATTCAAAGGAGAGGAATTTCTCTCTGACTCTCTGAATCTCTTACTCCACACTTAATAAATTACTACGGATTACAAGCCTACTTATAGGCATAACAAGCAGAAAAAACAAATACATGATAAACTCATATTTAATGCAAATCACAAAACGAATTACGGAAGTGCAAAAGTCTTTGCACATGATTGTGAATAGTAAGTATCCCACGTTTTAATTCTGGGCTGCTTGTATCCACTTACTTTGATCAAGTTTATCTTTTTTCTTCAAAAGGCCCTTTCCTTTCACAAGGACATCGGATAAAATATAAAATTGGAACGATACAGAGACGATGCTTTGCCCTGAGGGCATGTTTGATTCGGAGGTTATATGCACATCTTTTTTTGACGGATGACAATGATTGTGAATTCACATAGATGTATTCATGAAATTCAAGGATAACAAAGGCAAATTTCAGCAATCCCTAACTGATGATGTACGAGGAATGCTAAGCTTGTACGAAGCAACACATCTGAGGGTACGTGGAGAAGATATATTAGACGAAGCACTGGATTTTACCACCACCCATCTCAAATCTGCACTGCCAAACTTAAACAATCCAAATGCAATTGCGGCACAAGTACTTCATGCGCTAAATCAGCCGATCCGCAAGGGCTTGACAAGGCTCGAGTCAAGGCATTATATTTCCTTCTATGAACAAGATGATACCCATAACAAAGTTCTACTGGATTTTGCAAAATTGGATTTCAATTAACTTATTGCAAAAATTGCACCAAAGGGAGCTAAGCGAAATCACAAGGTGAGAAATTTATGCATTGTTTGTGTAATATGACATTTTCTTTAGTCGTTCTGTTATTTTCGATGTGTAAATCAATTAAGTTAAAAACTTTGGACATTTATAAATGCCTGGTTGAATCGTATTTGTCTTTAGAGCAATGGATGGTTAAACTTTGCACTGTTCCAATACTCTAAAAGCAAATATTGTCTGTTTAAATGGATACGGATACCAATATTCGACCATCCTAAATTGTTTGCATAGGAAATGCACTTGAACACCAACGGTTTTTGAATCGTTAAATGAACCAATAATTGTGCCTTTTTTGGTCACATGAGAATTACATGAAAGGATCGTCATTCGGGTTTTTTCAATCAACTTTGGTGGTCTATTCATAACCTTACATAGATCTAATCGATGGTACATTCTTTTTAGGTGGTGGAAAGATTTAGACTTTGCAAGCAAACTGCCATTTGCAAGAGATAGAGTGGTGGAGTGCTACTTTTGGATACTGGGAGTGTACTTTGAGCCCCAATATTTTCTTGCTAGAAAGATTCTAACCAAAGTGATTTCCTTGACTTCAATTATTGATGACATTTATGATGTCTATGGTACCTTGGAAGAACTTGTGCTCTTCATTGATGCAATTCAAAGGTTAAGTTCATGCCCTTTTAATTGATAATTTTGGTTTGATCAGTCTTAGAAGTATCAAAATTGTAAATTCAATTGCTCAAGATTAATGAGATTCCTTGACTCTGTTGAATTTTTGATTTGTCATGGAATTCACGGCGTAGAAAATGCAAAAGGAAAATTTAAAGAAAGAAAATTAACATTACAAATTGACGGTCCGAAAACAGTCCAAGATTAATGCAAGATTAGTTGTTTACATAAGCCACTTGATTTTCAGGTGGGAAAGCAGTGCCTTGGATCAACTCCCTGAGTACATGAAGCTGTGTTATCAAGCACTAATGGATGTTTACAATATGATTGATGAAGAAATGACTCGGGAAGGAACATCTTATCGCCTCGACTATGCGAAATCTACAGTAAGCCTTACCCTAGTTACATTTTGTTAGTGGAAAACAGAAAAAATTTAGTATCGGTTAATACTTAATACTCATTTAATTTTTTTTTTAAAAATTACCAGATGAAGAATTTGGTTAGGGCGTATTTCGAGGAAGCCAAATGGTTTCATGAAGGTTATGTTCCGAGTATGGAAGAGTATATGAGAGTTGCACTGGTTACCGGTGCTTACAAAATGCTTGCAACCACTTCTCTTGTTGGCATGGGGGATTTGGTGACCAAAGAGGCCTTTGAATGGGTGTCAAGTGATCCTTTAATTGTTGAAGCTGCATCCGTGATTTGCAGACTCATGGATGATATGGCAGGCCACAAGGTAAGATAGATGACTAATTAAAAGATACGGTTTAAATTAATACACAAGCGAATTCAAATTCCTATACGGAGGTCCAAAATCGTATGAATTTGGCCGTGCAGACTTTGGCAATCGGCATGTTAATTTTTGGTCATGATGCGGGATACATGTTCCCAAATCTTCATTGGGGCAAAGGATACATGTTCCAAATCTTCATGTCCCTTCGCCCAAATGAATTGTCATCCACGCTTGTCATTATCTATTGACCTTAATATCTCTTGGAATTTTGCAATTGCAGTTTGAGCAAGAGAGAGGACACGTGGCTTCGGCAGTTGAATGCTACATGAAACAACATGGTGCAACAGAAGAAGTGGTTCTTCTTGAATTTCAAAAACGAGTTACAAATGCATGGAAAGACATGAACGCAGAGTGCCTCCGCCCAACTGCTGTCCCAATGCCTCTCCTCACCCGAGTTCTCAATCTCGCACGAGTGATCAATGTTATATACAAGGATGAAGATGGGTACACTCATTCTGGAACAAAGCTCAAGAACTTTGTAATCTCAGTGCTTATCGATTCTGTGCCGATCAATTAACAAACAGTTGTCCTAACTTAAATAATCTGTTGGCTTATAAGTGTCGTGAAATGTTCTAGTGTTTTTTTCCGCCTAAGTTTCTTCTCTCAAGGAAATTAGCCTCTTCAATTTCATGAAATGTTCTAGTGAACTTGGTAAGGATGTCTTTCTGATATGTAGCTCTATCTCCACTGTACGGTTGTAATCTTGCTCTCTTCTACTAAGAAAACTCATTAATAAAGCCAACTTGCTCGAGTTTATCGTCAAACAAGTTCTGTTTTACGATTTTTTGTTTTTTTGTTTTTGGTTTGTGGTTTCTGCAAACATTAAAAGCTTCTCACTATAGAGCAACGTTCTGGATGAGTTCGAATTGTGGATCATTTTAAATATATGCTCATGTTTTTGGAGATAAAAGTCGATTGTCATTCTAAGAGAAGCTACGCGATAACTATATATCTATAGATATTTTTTCTCTCTATTTTTTTTAATATTTATCATTAAAATTTGTACCTTATTTTGATCTAATGTAATAGGTATTCAATCGTGAATTGATGATACAGGAAAGCGGGATGAAAAGAAGATCGGGTGACTAGATCGCGACAACACTTCCTTAAACCTGTTTGATTCACACGGAATATCTATACTAGTAGTTATAAAAGTCTGAAGATTTGTCTACTTTTCGTTTCCGGAAATACCCTCATCAAGAGTAGGAAATAACAAACACAGGCCTTCGAACGTACTATCATTCTGCCATACAACGCAATGATCCAAACCAGGATATCCGGTACCGATTAACTACTGTTACCCACAAACTTCTTCATCTCTCTCTCTGTCTCAGACCCAACTTCAAAGATGGTCCCACCCCGACCCATTGCCTCCCACGCCCTCCATGTTCCTCATGCTCCAAAAATCAGACAGGAAACCAATGAAAAGACAGATGCATCGGAAACTTCTTTAACCGCTTCACCAATTGCTGCGCTCCAAGCCTCCAACCATCGTTAACGTCTCCCATCTGCGGACTCATCTCCGCCTCTTTGATTTAGTTTTCACGGTCATGAGAAACCATCAACAATGTTAGCATAGTAAGTCTTACCCATCGTCTACACTTTTTCCTTGATCATCCACCATCGGCACTTGCACGGCCATAACTTGTAACACCTATAGTAAGACTGATAAAAGGGATGGTACGCACGCCAACTGTTTGATTTTATTCAGTCAAAATTTTGAAGTTTTGCCGATCTTTTCCTCTTGCATTTATGGGGTGTAAGCGTGGGTGTAAACCGGACGGTGTAAGCGTAGCGTTTTGTTCAGAAGTATTAATATCGTAGGTTCGTTGGTGTTTGCATATGGACAATACATAAAATTTTGGTGATGTTATAAGGACATCGACCTAGATGTTGTGATAGATTGGTTTGAACATGATTTATTTTTAATTGGATTAACTTCTTGATTTTGTTGACCCCAATAGATTGAGACTTTAAGTCTCGGTGTTGATTTTGGTATTAGCATATTGTTTCTTTTTTTAATTGGACGGGATTCAAATCTCAATATGAGTTCTTTAGATTGATGTTACTACATCGATTTAAAATACCTACTCGGATAGAAGAGTCCTCCCTGGATAATGTTTACAGTGAGTTGAACAAACAAACTTTTGTAGACACCAATGATACAGTACGTCAGTACATACAAATTTCTCCATTGTCCACACTTCTGTAACCATTATTTTGTAGCCCTCTAATCCAAAAATGATATCACTAAAACAGGGACAGACATGGAGTTACATACACCAAGTGTTTCATTCAATTGCTGATTACATTTTGGTGCAAGGGATGTGGCATACGAGTGACCCTTACAGATTTTTCAGTGCTGTTTTCGGTGTCATGTTTCTCTGACCCTTTGCCTTGGAATATTGATACTTCAAGAAAACAGAAAAAGAGAGAGTATGGCTTCCCTTTTAAAGAATAATAATGAAGTTTAGGCACTTTGACCTTATGAAAGGGTACTCTAGCACAGAAATTGGGCTTACTGAAAACAAGGGAGAATTCACCTTGGTCGTACTTGATTGTACTTGTAAAATGAAGTGGAGAACTTTGCTATGGATTCTGGAGGTTTCAGCAATTTGCTTTGTGCCTACTTTAAATGTTGACAATCAAATGTGGAGAAGGTACTAACTAGGAGGTGGAAAACTTTAATATTGGCTACTTCAGTTTCATGAGTTTCTTTTGCAGGTGCAATAATGGACATTAGATTGGCGCCTGGACATAATTAGATGCATGCTGATTTTGTGGAGCATGGTTCAAATTAAGTAACACCATGGTCCACCTATTCATGATAGTGGTTGGAATGAAGCTTTCTTTGATAATGCATTTTTTTTTTTTGTTAACATTTGAACAGATTTAATCTGTCATATTTCTATTTTGTAGGATCTCCCAAGTGACGAAATGGCCTGGCATTTCACCAAGAAAGGAGTATTCTTTGTCGCATCTGCATGCCATCAAGCGTACCAAAGCTGGAGAGTACAACATTGGAGCTTCCACCTTTGATGATTTTGAAATTACAAGACTGTGGAGAGGGTCCCGTTAAGGTAGTCTTATTTCGAATGCTAGCATGCTATACATCCCGTTAAAATCTATTAATGGAAATGTTACTGAGCAGTGATAGTGGATTTTGCTATTTGATGTTGGAGTATTTTTAGAGAGAATGATAGAAATTTTTTGTCAGTTTATTCTTTATCTCCACTTGGTTCATATGTCATAATAGGAATAGGTTAGAAACTTAAGAGTGTTTGCTAAGTTTTCAGCACAGGATGGAATTTTTAACATGTTCATCCCCTTGGAGTGTTTGCTAAGTTTTCAGCACAGGATGGAATTTTTAACATGTTCATCCCCTTGGAGTGTTTGCTAAGTTTTCAGCACAGGATGGAATTTTTAACATGTTCAGCCCCTTAGAGTGTTTGCTAACTGTGTCATAATGATTAACTGTGTCATAATGATTAACATGTTTAACACTTGAAATAACTGTGTCATAATGATTAACATTATCATACGCCACTGAAATCAAAGGCCATGCATGCTATTTGAAATTTATTAACAATTCAAATAAAATCTTTTGATAACAGGTATGAGTGTTGCAGGATTTCAAAGACTTTTTTCAGCGTGTTTTCTTTAAAAGTACTTCACAATTAACAACTGCTTTTGTTGTATTCTATAGGATGCAGTTTCTCCATATGGAATACCTCTACATAGGAATGGGGTTCTAATATTCCAACAATACAAGACATGTGTAGCCTCAACAATCTAAGACAACTTGCCTAGCTTGAACATGTACCTCTCCCTAGAAACTAAGTATGGGGAGACATTAATAGTATGGAAGTAAATCCTACTTTCTCTAAGGGGATTATCATGATGATCCTCATGCTAGCTAGCAATATCTTGTTAATGTTGGGTATGCAAAATTTGGGAAGAACAAAGAGGGAAGTCAACATATTTGATGTGTTTCGATCATGAATTTGTGGGGCTTTTATGGAGGGAAAGGAGGCAACGAAAAGAATTTCCTTGGCTTCCTTAGTATGTTTCTTCGACTAATGACTCGATCCATAGATCCCTACCTAACACAATACATGTGCTCAATATAGACATTGGAGATGCTCAAATCATTCAGGTTTTTAGAGTTGACAATTTTTTCATTGTAGAGGTAAAGCGATGGAGTTTTCAACTGTTGACTAAGTTAAGAAGAGACTGGATTGTTGGAAAAAGAAGTGTATAACAAGTCCGAAGGCTAAACTTACCAAGGATATAAAGGAGTAGTGTGGAGTCAAACTCAGCAATATAGTGGAGACGTTCACAGTGATGGACATGCAATCACCCAAATACTCAGACAAGTTAATGGATGCGCTGACAACTTACCTAAACTCCATTCACAAGCCTTGTAGAAAAGAGAGTTCTGCAAGAGGCACCAAAAATTGCAGCTATGTTAGAAGATGAAATAACTCATGCTCCCTCTTAGCGGCTTGTTTAGTCTTTATTTTTTACAGCATTCAAGAAAATTAGTGATTTGAGCACTTTTTTTTTTTTTTTTATCAGCTGACTTGATCAATTGATACTAATTTGGTTTTGTGATCTTTCCATGGGAAGTTTGGGAATTTATTATTACTAGGGATGCAAGAATATATAGTTTCCCTGAGCAGATTAAAATATCTATTTGGTCATGATTGGTGAGAAACAGAGATCAAGCAAATAATAACTCTAATGGATTTTTAGTTTGTAATGTAGCTTGTTGGCATGGCACCTTGCCGACCTTTATTTGCAAAGGGCTCAACTCTGTACCTGCTCCTTGTTATGTGACTTATGTCTCTGCATGTTGCAAATTAGGCTGAGAAGATTCTTTTCTTCTGGTTCATATGTTGTACGTCTTTTTTTTTTTGCCTTTTTTTTCTTTTTTTTTTTAACTCTGTTAGATAACCATGTAAGGAATTTGAAAGTTTATATATAAGACAATACAGTAGTATATATGGGTAAGCCGTAAGCAACGTGAGTTTATTTGACAATGATGTGGTTGCGTGCTTGTGCACCTGCCAACTCTAAGTGAGTTTGAAATGTCACAGCTTGTAGTTGGCAAAACTTTGGTACCTCCGTCCCAAAATGGTAGTCCGGTTTGCAAAACAATAAATTAAAAATAAGGAAAAAAAATTAATGAAAAATTCAAATTTCTTTTGGCAGTTTACTCGACATCAATGAGTTCTTTTAATTCTTGAAAAAAGTTAAAACTTTTTCTTCAAAAAGGTATATTATTTTTAACTTATCATTTTTCTAACAGGACTATTATTTTTTGACGGAGGGAGTATTTATTGGCGAGGGAATAAAGTGATTCATAAGCCACAGACCACCAATTCATTTATTTGCTAACATGACCCGTCCAAGACGGAGAATATATTCACGAACAAGATTCCATATGATTGTCAAGTTTGAGTGCACTTCAAAAATTGCCATAATAAATTACTCACGTGCAACGCACGTGAACATTTACTAGTATTTAATATATCCCTATATTTTGGGGCCCTAAAAATGGGCCTTTTTTTGGTGGCCCCAAACCCAGGCCGGCCCTGGCTATTGCCTTGGAATGCACGATGGTCACTCCATTCGTTAACCTTTACAGTAGGCTTTTCGTGATAGATGAACTTTAAAAGTAGGACGATAGCCTTTCCCCTAAAAAAAAAATTTCCCCCTAAAAAACACCTTTTTCGGTAAAAGTAGGACGATAGCCTTTCCCCTAAAAAAACACCTTTTTCGGTGCAGTGTAGTCCCCCCCCTCCCACTCCATTTATTAACCTTTACAGTAGGCTTTTCATGAGAGATGAACTCTAAAAGTAGGACGATAGCCTTTCCCCTAAAAAAAAAAAAAAAACTTCCCCCTAAAAACCACCTTTTTCGTTGCTGTGTCCCCCCCCCCCCCCCCAAAAAAAAAATTATTAACCTTTACAGTAGGCTTTTCGTGATAGGTGAACTTTAAAAGTAGGACGATAGCCTTTCCCCTAAAAAAAAACTTCCCCCTAAAAAACACCTTTTCAGTGCAGTGTATTACCCCCCCGACACATGTGCATGGCCCCCCAGCTCTCCTGTTCGGCTATTCCCCTCGCTCTCTTTCTTCTGATGCCTAGCCCCACTTTCTGATGCAAAACAAGAAAAAAACAATAAAAAAACATTTGGTGTGTGAACGTGCCTACTCAAATTTGAATAGGCACTGTAGCAAAAATAATTTGGGTAGAGAGAATAGAGAGGCTGATTTTTGGGTGTTTTGAGGGGTTTGACTCCCTATTTTAACTCAAAACTTAAAATGGGGAGCCAAATGAGAATGCTCTTACCCAAACGCAATAATTGCTTTGACTAATAAATAAACCATTTTTGGTAAAAACTTTTGCGGTTTATTGGTTCGTCTGTACGAGAAGAATCTAAATAGTATAAAATTATAACTAAAATTTTAAAAAATTTAATTAAAGACAAAAATAATCCAACTTTTTGTGGCTTAAGTTTAGTTAATAATTTTATACGTTTTAGATTCTTCTTCTCGAGACGAACCAATAAACTATAAAAAATTAACACAAAATTAACAAATGCAATTTTTTTTTTTGAATAAGGACAAAAAAATACTTACTATCTCACATGCACAATTAATCTTCACAACACGTTTTAGTATCCAACCCTAAGGGGTTGATAAAGTAGTTTTACCTTGGGATTTAGGGGTTGCTCTCACCTAAAGTTTCAGGTTTGATTCTCTTTGTCACCAAACTCTTTAGGCCATTGGGGTTATGCCCGGTCGTTACTCTTAGAGCTTTGGAATTAATCGAGGTCCGTACAAGCTGGCTCAGATATCAGGTTATCCCAGAAAAAGAAAAAAAAAATGGTACTGTGCTGTACGTTGGTGGTGCCGAGCCTTGTGGCTCAAATGATGCTCCGTACACTAAACTTTATCCCGTGAATTTAATCGTTGTTGCAATCCAATAGTGCATCATTTCCATGTGCTCTCTCTGAATGCCTAACGTTTCTCATCTCCAAAATGTCCCCATGAATTGTACTATAAATAGCAAACCACCAAAGCTCTTTGATCCAAACCAGAGAAAACCCACAATACACTTAGATTGTTGGTGTTGTTCAGTACTCTCCCTCTCTTATTAAGCGTGCGTTTCAAAAACCACACCCGAGAAAAGAAAAGAAAAGGAAAATGGAGTTAAATGTTAATTCCAATGTTCCTGTTCCAGCCGTTTCAATTACCAAAAATGTTATGGTGCCCGATAATGTCACCCAACGTCGCTCTGCAAATTTTCATCCCAGCGTATGGGGAGATCATTTTCTCTCCTACAATTCTGATGTCACGGTATGATGTAATTAGCTAGGACTGAAAAGCCCACATCAACAAAATTAGTGTTTAAAAAAAAAAAAAACAATTCTATTAGTAAGTGTAGAATATAGGATGCAGAGAACTAGTGACAAAGAATAATGTATATAGCTACCAAATAGTGTTTTTTTTTTTATCGGCAAGTAGTGTTTATGTTAGGTTTATAATTTTATATATGCTTTCATACATAGAAAGCTGGGGTAATTTGTCTTGGCAGTGAAGGAATAGAGCGGTAGAATGGAGTAAAATACAGATTAGGAAATTAATTGACCGTGGCTTAACTTATGTTTATTTTGTATATCTAAAACATATAGGAATATATGCATGGTTCGGATTGGATTAAAAGCGGAACCACTAATATAAACATACTGACTAAACCATTGAACACGGTTTATAATTTTTTGAAACTGGGACCAAACCGTTGTTTAAAAAAACAAACAAAATGATTTGGTTTGGAGTTGTTTGGACTGCATCCACAGTTTATAAACGGTTTTTTTTCTCACCCCTACTTGGCATTGCAGTGTAATTGTCATAGGTTGTATTTATCTTGGTGTTGTTTTTCTCAGGAAGCTGATGGTGAAATGGAGCAACAACTTGAGCAGCTGAAGCAGAAAGTTCGAAACATATTAATGGAAGCTGATCATATACCTTCACAAAAGTTGAACCTCATTGATGCGATCCAGCGCCTAGGCGTGGCCTACCATTTTCAAACTGAGATTGAAGCATCATTAGAACACATATATGAAACCTATTATCGCGAACCCGATCACAAAAATGCCGAGGAGGAAGATCTTTATGCGGTGGCTCTCTCGTTTCGCTTACTGAGACAAGAAGGATTTCCCGTCTCTTGTGGTAAGTCCTTTGCCATTTGATTATTTTTGTGTATCAAATCAAATGCAATAAGATAGTATGTAGCTGGTTAGCATATATATATATATATATATATATATATATATATATATATTGGTTGGGTATCTTGCCAACCTTAGGTGTTTGTTTTTTCCTCTTTGGGTCTAGCGGCATATGATTGTCGGAGTTTGAGTGCCAGTTGCCACCTTCGATGGTTCTCTCCGTCTCTGTCTTGATGCCTCGAAAGCTTTAGATCTTTTTAATTTATTTTCAAAGATTAATAATTTTTTTGCTATGAATAAAAGTGAGTTGCGGCTCCCATTAGAATTTGAATATCAAGAAAAAACTAAAACACAACTATTACATGTGAATATGATGTAGTAGCCATGGAGAAAAAGTACCTTATGCATTTTAAGCCTAGGATGACAAAATCGTAATTATGCTGCTATGTAATTTTGCGTTGGGCCCACTTGGGTCTGACCCGAAATGGCCTAACGATCAAGACCCACGGCCTACGGCCATGGTGTACATCATTTTCAAGCTTTGTTCGCTATTTAGGGCTCTGAATGACCAAATTTGCCGTTTAATGAAATATTTGACTTGCCAATTAAATGGCAAAGAAAAATTCAAATTCAGCTCTGGTTTTGGGAAACATCCTAAAATTTTCTCTAGTTTTTATTTTGCTATTATTTTTTGATTTTTCATTTTTGGTAATTTTTCGTTAATTATTAATTTGACTTCTTTTCCGGGGCAATCAATTAGGGACAATTATTTTTCCTACATAATTGGGACAATCCGATGTGCTCTAAGGGACATTCTCTCATAACAGGTTATATGCACATCTTTTTTTGATGGATGACAATGATTGTGAATTCACGCAGATGTATTCAACAAATTCAAGGATAACAAAGGCAAATTTCAGCAATCCTTAACTGATGATGTACGAGGAATGCTAAGCCTGTACGAAGCTGCACATTTGAGGGTACATGGAGAAGATATATTAGACGAAGCACTGGATTTTACCACCACCCATCTCAACTCTGCACTACCAAACTTGAACAATCCTAGTACAATTGCGGCACAAGTACTTCATGCCCTCAATCAGCCCATCCACAAGGGCTTGACAAGGCTTGAGTCAAGGCATTATATTTCAACTTATGAACAAGATGATACCCATAACAAAGTTCTACTGGATTTTGCAAAATTGGATTTCAACTTATTGCAAAAATTGCACCAGAGGGAGCTAAGCGAAATCACAAGGTGAGAAATTTATGCATTGTTTGTGTAATATGACATTTTCTTTAGTCGTTTTGTTATTCTCGATGTGTAAATCAGTTAAGTTAAAAACTTTGGACATTTGTAAGTGCCTGATTGAATTGTATTTGTCTTTAGAGCAATGGATGTTTAAACTTTGCACTGTTCCTTACTCTAAAAGCAACTATTGTCTATTTAAATGGATATCGATACCGATATTCGACCAGCCTAATTTTTTTGCATAGGAAATACACTTGAACACCAACAGTTTTTGAATCGTTAAATGAACCAATAATTGTGCCATTTTTTGTCACATGAGAATTACCTTAAAGGATTGTCATTTGGATTTTTCAATCAACTTTGGTAGTCTATTCATAACCTTATACATAGATCTAATTGATGGTACATTTTTTTTAGGTGGTGGAAAGATTTAGACTTTGCAAGCAAATTGCCATTTGCAAGAGATAGAGTGGTGGAGTGCTACTGTGGGGGCCGGATATGATTATATATTTGGCCGACTGTAATCAAGGCCGTATATATTCCGAACTTACTCGCGGTCCTTTCGCATGTTTTGGCCGACGGTTACAAGTATGCCCCATTAAGGCCGACGGTACCCCAGGGGCTTCGTTGAGGCCGATCCTGCAAGCCAGACGATATATGGGCCTATTGGGCCAGACGATGTACGGGGCAAGTAGTCATGGCCCGACCCACGTATTTGCCGAATCGGGTCAGGGCGACGGTTACGGGAGGCATGTGATGAAGGGCCCTTGGCAGTTAAGGGGAAGCTTCTGGAAGCTTCTAGATGACCACGTGGCGCCCATCCATAGGCAGTGGCACATGGCCAAAGTGTGACGGGTGACGTCACATAGCTTGGAGAGCAAGTACAAGGGTATCTATAAATACCAAGGGATAAACCCTAGAGGTATACACACAATCTCAGATCTAATACACTTTGTGCTCTCCTTCCATAGTCTAACTTGATCGTCGGAGTGTCCTTGGGCAAGCGGCCCAAGTGACACTAACCATTGCTACTGGTGCAGGATCATCTTGGTGGAAGGCTCAAGTACATTCCAGGAAGGTTGAGCTTCACGTCGGATTCTTCCCACTACAATTGGCACGCCCAGTGGGACGCTACCCGAAGAAGATCAGACGACGCTCTTCCTGACGATTCTCGATCTGCTATTGAAAAACCATCCATGGTGTTGTTAGACGAACAACTGGCGGACGAGGAGAACACTCCGCCGCGAACAGCCACAAAGGTGGTGGACTCCGGCAAAAAATACGCCGGCACATCCTCGCATCCTCCACGGACCGAGGACGAGTATGGAGAACGAAATAACTCGTTCACCGACTCTCACGCTATAGCATATATCCGAACCTTGGAGGATCAGATGGCAAAGCGAGACAGAACGCTGGATGCCCTGCGGGAGGACATGCAGCTTATGGCCGCAGCCCTTCGGTCAGGCCATCTCCAGCGATAGAAATCTCCATCTCCTTCCGAGAGGGAGGGAGACGGACGACAACGGTCCGTCAAGGATCGTCTCGGGCCACGCGAAGGAGAAAAAATAAAACCGACTAGATCGGTGTTTGAACGTTTGCGGTACGATAGCCCTCCTCCGGTCACTAGCTCTCACGCTTACAGTCACTTGTCCGAGACGGCAAGTCACCAGACGGCGATTGACCGTCAGTTGGAGCGCCGCAACGCTAACGGTAATAGGAAGAAAAAGGCCTGCAACAGTAAAAGGGCCCGCTCTGCGAGTCCAGACAATAATGTGCATTACAAGAACGAGGGACGGGACGCCCGCAGTGACCGCGAGGACAATGGACAGCAACACGGCGAAAGGCCGGCGTACCAGGGTAAACGGCACAAGGAGAGAACGCCGGAGAGGCGACATGAACGGCGCCGCCAGTCCCCACAGCGGAGCCGCGAAAGTGTTCCGAACGTAAAATACGTCAAGAATACGGCCGAAGAAAACTCTACGGTCAAAATTGAACGAACTAAGGAGGATGAGATTTTAGATCGGCTGTCCTCGTCGCCATTTTCCGACGAAATACTAGCTGTTACAGGCGCCGAAAAATTTCAGCCCACCGAAGTTCGTTAAGTTTGACCCCAAGACAGAGGCCTACGCTCACTTGGTGCATTTCCAGCAGATGATGTCCATATACTGCCCAAGTGATTCCCTGCTTTGCAAAATGTTCCCGACGAGTTTGGGACCTCTCAGCCTGATGTGGTTTAATCAGCTAGAGCGTGGCTCCATCCAAAGCTGGAAGGGATTTTCTCGGAAATTCCTCCAGCGGTTCGTTACCACTCAGCGCCAGGAGAGAACCATTGACTCCTTGCTCGCCCTCAAGAAATCTAACACCGAATCTCTCCGGCAATACGCTACACGGTACTGGGAGGTGTTCAACGAAATCAGAAACTGCAGCCAGTACCACGACGTAGCCGTACAACAGTTCAAGCTCGGCCTAGATACCACTAGTTCGGCGTTCGCGGATCTCATACTCAACGAACCGGCTAACATGGACGAGCTGATGCTCCGGATCAATCAGCATAGTAAGCTCGATGAGGCCATAATTGAGCGCGAAAAAGCCGAACAGAAATATTACCGAAACGAAAAATCAGGTAATGGGCGGAAGGACGTCAACAGTATCCACGACGCCAAGCAGGGCAGGAACAACGACCCAAGACGAAATTCCTACAGGGGCCAACGGCCACAGGAGTTCGAAGGAACAGTTACGGTGTTCAAATACCCTCTGCACGAGCTCCACAAGAAAATCAAACAGGAACCATGGTATCGCAAAGCGCCGCAGAACGCCCCCCAGCCTCCATTCAAGGATAGGAAGCAGCGGTGCCGGTACCATGATGCAGCGGGACACATGACTACGTGGTGCCCCCAATTTAAAGCATACCTGGAGGAGAAAGTGGCCGAAGGACATCTAAGGGAACACATTGACCATGAAAAAACGACAGCTAAAGCAAGAGGGTCAAATGTTGCCGACGATAAAGAAGAAGATCTAATTGATGTCGCCGTCATTCATGGCTACGCCGACGAAGGAGCCGAACAACGATTGCGACAGGAGTTGACGGCAGCAAACAAGGCCAAAGAGGTGATGGCCATAAATCAGCCCACGAAAAAGATGAGGCCGACGGTCACGGATAAATGGACGATCACTTTCACGGAAAAAGACCTCGAGAACGTACGGCTCCCACATTGCGATGCTTTGGTTGTTACCGTACGCATTGGTAGGTGCCGAGCACACCGTGTCCTCATCGACCAGGGAAGTTCCGTGGAGATCATATACTACTCTTTGTTCAAAAAGATGGGCTTGACCGACGACGACCTCACTCCAGTTACAACTCCTCTAGTCGGATTCACAGGGGCTCCAGTTTGGCCGATCGAAAGGATCACCCTGCCAGTACGGGCAGGGACCCGGAAGAGATACTGGATTTCGTTGTGGTCCACGCCCTGGGACCTTACAATGCGATATTGGGCCGAGGATGGATTCACAAAATGCAGGCGATCGCTTCTACTTTCCATCAAGTAGTCCGTTTTATCGGCGAAAATGGACAGGAGGATCTCCCAGGCGAACAACTTTCCGCCAAGGCATGCTTCGTATCGGCGATAAACAAGAGACCGTCGGCAGAACGGGTAAACTGGGTGGAAGTAACCGAAGGACCTCTTGCGGAGGACGTCGGTAGAGATGCCGAGGAAAAATCGATTGAAGATCTCGTTGCCGTACCCATCACCGAGGGATCTGATCGATCATTTCTCGTCGGCTCAGGACTCAGCGCCAAGGAGCGGTTCGCGATGATCAGTTTTCTGAAAAACAATATCGAAGCCTTTGCTTGGGAACCAAAAGAAATGCCTGGAATTGATCCGAAATTCATCTGTCACCATCTGAATGTTGATCCATTAAAAAAGCCGATCGTCCAGAAACAGAGACGCTCGGCAGCACAACACGTTGATGTCGTTATCCAGGAGGTCAAGAATCTGTCGGAGGCCGGCTACATCAAGGAGGTGCAATACCCGACTTGGTTAGCAAACACAGTGGTTGTGCCGAAGAAAAATGGTAAGAAACGTGTATGTGTAGATTACACAAACCTGAACGACGCGTGTCCGAAAGATTGCTTTCCCGTCCCGCGTATCGACCAACTGGTTGATGCAACTGCCGGTCACGCCAGACTCAGCTTCATGGACGCAAGCCGAGGGTACCACCAGATAGCCATGTACGAGCCGGACCAAGACAAGACGGCGTTTATAACTCCTCTTGGGATCTACGGTTACAAGGTGATGCCCTTCGGTCTAAAAAACGCCGGAGCAACTTACCAGCGCATGGTGACAAGAATGTTTGGCGCACAGTTGCATGATACGGTTGAAGCATACATAGACGACATGGTAGTAAAAAGCCGACAGCCGGAGGACCACTTGGCCGATCTCGATGATGTGTTCGCCATTCTTAAACGGCACAAGTTACGCTTAAACGCGGAAAAATGCGATTTTGGAGTCGGATCTGGAAAGTTCCTGGGATACATTGTTACCAGAAGAGGGATTGAAGCCGATCCTTTACAGATCGCTGCAATTCAGAACTTAAAACCGCCAGCAAGGATTAAGGAGGTCCAGAAACTGACCGGGATGGCCGCGGCACTGAACCGTTTCATAAGGAAATCCTCTGAAAAATGCCGACCATTCTTCGGCACTCTACGTGGCGCGAACAAACGATTCGTCTGGACCGACGAATGCAATATTTCCTTTGAACAGCTCAAAGCATACCTCAGCTCTCCACCGTTACTGACTACGGCCAAAGATGGGGAAGACTTATACCTTTATTTGGCCGTATCCTCACACTCGGTCAGCTCAGTTCTCGTACGGCAAGAAGGGCAAGAGCAAATGCCTATATATTACACAAGTAAGACCCTCCTCTCTGCTGAGACCAGGTACTTGCCACTGGAGAAGTTAGCATTCGCGCTAGTCATTGCCGCACGAAAACTTCAGCCATACTTCCAAGCCCATAAAATCATAGTGTTGACCGAATATCCTCTAAGAGCCCTGCTTCGAAAGGCCGATCTCTCAAATCGGATATCAAAATGGGCAGTAGAGCTTGGGAATTACCACATTGAGTTCCAACCACGTACGGCGATTAAAGCTCAGGTGTTGGCCGACTTCGTTGCCGAATTCTCCACAAGCGAAGGGGGAAAAAGTTTGGAAGAGCCATATGGCCGACCAGAGAAGGAAGAAGCTCCATGGCGGATGCTCCATGGCGACATTTGGAAATTGTTTGTAGATGGAGCCTCAAATTACAAGGGATCAGGAGCCGGGGTTGTTCTAATCGCCCCATGTGGAACCGCACACGAACACGCACTAAAGCTAAACTTTTCCGCGTCAAATAATGAAGCCGAATATGAAGCCCTTTTAGCCGGATTGAAGATCGCCAGAGGATTGAACGTAGAAGAGTTAATCGTCTACAGTGATTCCAAGCTAGTTGTCAATCAGGTGACGGGGGAATATGAGACTCGTGACGACCGGATGACCAATTATGTACATTCGGTTAAGGAATTGATAAATGATTTCCAGAGCATAAAGATAGAGCAAGTCGGCCGAGAGTGCAACTCTCATGCCGATGCCCTCGCAGGATTGGCGGCAGCTTGTGACAACGGAGAAAGCAGGACAATAACGATTGGGACAATTGAAAGGCCGACTATTGAAAACACAGATGCAGATGGCGTATTCACAACTATGTACGGTCCAAGTTGGATGGATGACTTGGTCGGATATCTGAAGGACGATGTTCTACCATCAGACAAAAGGGCAGCAAGGAAGATAATTTTGAAATCGTCAAAATTCGTACTGAGCAAGGACAACAGCCTTTACCGACGCTCATGGTCGGGCCCGATGCTTAAAGTTGTCCATCCCAGTGAGGTACAGCTGATATTACAAGACTTACATGAAGGAAGCTGCGGATCACACGCTGGGGGCCGAACACTCGCTCACCGAGCAATAACACAAGGATATTGGTGGCCAAGAATGGAAGCTGATGGTGTAGAGTACGCAAGGAGATGCGACCGATGTCAACGATTCGCACCAATCATCCGGCAGCCTGCCGAAGAACTTAACCCGCTAGAAAGCCCATGGCCGTTTGCGCAGTGGGGGATTGATTTGGTCGGGCCATTGACCACAGCCCCAGGGGGCTTCAAACATTTAATAACTGCAACAGACTACTTCACCAAATGGGTGGAAGCAAAACCGTTGGTCCACATAACCGACGAAGACGTGAAGAGTTTCCTCTGGAAGAACATTTTTACCCGGTTCGGGTCCCCATATGCGATAGTCTCAGACAACGGCACGCAGTTCACCAGCGCTCCAATGGAAGCCTTTTTGGCCGACCATAATGTTCCGATTTTACAACTCGACACCCCACTATCCCCAGTGCAATGGACAAGCAGAATCAACGAACAAAACGGTGGCGTCCGGCATCAAGAGGAGGCTGGCGGCCAAGAAGGGGAAGTGGATGGAAGAACTATACCATGTGCTGTGGGCCTACCGTACGACACCGCGCCGATCAACCGGACAAACACCGTATTCTCTTTCCTTCGGTATGGAGGCAGTAATTCCAACAGCACTGATGTGGCCGACGAAGAGAACCCAAAATTTTAACCAGGAGCGGAATGATGAAGCAATTAAGCTAAGCCACGACCTGGCCGAAGAAAAACGAGACAATGCAAGGGTTCGGATTGCGGCCTATCAAAGTGAAATTGCAAAAACTTATAACCGGACCGTCCGCGCTCGTCCGTTTAAACCCGACGATCTAGTCCTAAGGAAGGATGTTGGAAGGGGCAAGAAGAAAAAGCTGAACCCAAATTGGGAAGGGCCTTACAGAATTACCAAAATTATCGGTGTTGGTTCTTACAAATTGGAGGCATTGGATGGAACACCGGTGCCGAGGCCTTGGAACGCAAACAATCTTCGGCGTTATTACGCTTAGGACCTTCCGTAGTTTTGCTTCAGTTGTTTTTTCCGAAGGCATGTTGCCAAATTCTAATTATTACGGCATGTTGCCGACCGAATTATGTTTCGAGAGGCATGATTGCCAAGTTTTTAGTTTTACGGCATGTTGCCAGTTGCTTTATTTTTTCTTTCCATGAAGATGAAGTTCGCTTCAGTTGAATGATTAGATGCTCGAACTTATGCCGACGATTGAATCATGAACCAGAACGCAAATACAAAGCCTTTTTCATATACGTTACGAGTGATTGAAAGCGACCTTAAAGGTCGGTCCTTTCATACGGCATTAATGAAGGAGGTCCACGGGACCAGACTTCGCCGAGTTTACTTAAGGCGACCTTAACGGTCGGCCCTTTCATACGGCATTAATGAAGGAGGTCCACGGACCAGACTTCGCCGAGTTTACTTAAAGACGACCTTAACGGTCGGTCCTTTCATACGACATTAATGAAGGAGGTCCACGGACCAGACTTCGCCGAGTTTACTTAAAGACGACCTTAACGGTCGGTCCTTTCATACGGCGTTAATGAAGGAGGTCCACGGGACCAGACTTCGCCGAAGTACGTTTAAAACGACCGTAGCGGTCGAAATCGTAATGATCTCTGTTAAAGCAACAGGAGTAGAGATAGCATCCTATAAAATACATGGAAATGATAAAACGAGCTTAAAACGAAACCGACGAACAGTTTCGGTAAATAAAAAGTCATTACAAGACAAGGCTCGGTGAATGCCGAAAGTATGGCACCGGCCCGAATAAAAAGTTTTATAACTACCCTCGCATCACTCAAAAATAAGAAGTCCTACGGCAGAGGCTCCTCATGGATCGGCTGGCCGTCGAGGTTGATCGTCGGAACATCCCTTGTTACCTGGTGGATTTCCTTGGGATCTGAGGTAGGCGCGGCCGATGAGGATGATGGCCCAGGGGCAGTCGGCCGAGAGCAGATGGGGACTTCGTTGTAGAGAGGAGAGGAGGCAGGTACTCCGGCCACCTCGAGTGCAGCTTTCCACCCAAACTGGCACCCATACTGCAAAAGGCCCGGCACCTGATCTTCATAAGCCTTCGTAATTGTCTTCTCGGCTTCATCCCACGACTGGTCCTCTTTGGCCTTCAGGGCATTGGGGATCTTATCAACCTCGGCCTGGAGAGACGCGGCTTTCTGAATGGCTTCGGTACATTTCTGACCGAGCTCATCAAGTGCCTTCTTTTTGTCGGTAGCATCTCTCGTTGCTGAAGAAGCGTCGGCTTTAACCTTGTCATTTTCCTCTTTGAGCCGAGCGTTCTCCTCCGTCAACGCCGTGACCTTCCTCTCAAAACCTAGCAACAGCTTGTTGCGTTCGTTATAGCCATCCCTAATGCTGGTCATCTCCTGGAGGGCCTGTGAAAGGAGAGCATAATCATTCGGCAAGGAACAAACTTCATTTGAGTTACTTAAAAAGTCAGTCACTTACCGAGAACATATGTTGAGTGGCCCTTACGAACGCATCGCCGCCCTCCTTCTCGACCCTGGCCATATCCTTCGGCAACTCAACGGCCTTAAGGAGAGCAAGGGAAAGCGCGGGTGTGTCCCTGATGCTGTCGGTCCGCGTCAGTTGATGACCGCAATAGGAGAGCCGTGGGTTCCAAGGAGTGTCGTCGGCGTTTGGATCCACAGTTGGTGGCAGCTCAGTCTGGTTCTGTTCGGACCGATCCCGAGTGTCAGACCCTTCGGTAGAAAGCGAAGACTGACCAGCACCACTGACGAGAAGATTAGCAGAAACCTCGGCACATCGCCGTTTACGCCTCTCTTGTTCAGATACCGTCGGCCTTGCCTCAGCATCGGCAGGGGCTTGTGTTTGCGGGTTGGCTACCGTAGGAGTTGGAGCAGGAGCTCCAGTGGTGTAGAGAAGCGACTTCGGAGTGAAGTTGCGCCCCATAATGTCGTCAGAAGATGCGAAGGGGTCGGGTGAATTTCTGTCTATAGGAATCCGTTCGGTACCCCTAAGAGGATGACTCGGCGACGGTGGTAAAGCCGAAGAGTGAGGCACAGAAGGTTGAAGCTGAGACGAACTTGCTCTTGAAGGATCGATCGGCACTTGCTGACTTCGGATCTCTTCGGCAGCTAACTTGTCGGCACGCCTTTGCCTCCACCGTTGGTCAAGAGTGGTGTTATAGTTCGGCACGTAACCAAGAAGAGCAGGGGCGGCTCGGTTTTGGATCTGAAAGAGGGCCTCAATCCTTTACCAGTTAGCGTAGCGCTGACGGGTAGAAGCAAGTGTTTTATCTGCAACAGAAACTAATGATTAGTGACCGACTAAGAAATAAAAAGTCAAAAACATTCAAAACTGGGATTACCGATTGCAGGTTTGGTAACACGTGGCACCGGAAAGACACCAGGCTCGTTCGGACCAAACTCCCAATTTCCTCTTACGAAGACAAAGTCATTGGCGTATTTGTCCGAATCAGGGAGTGAAGTGATGGGAAGACCGTAAGTGGAGAACAAACTAACTATTCTCTCCGTTGAGCGGGGGGAGAGGAATATACGGCCAGCCATCGGGTTCTGACCAATGTAATATATGCCGAACAAGTCATCCAAAGTAAACTCCAAATTATGAAGTTTCTTAAGCTCGGCTATCCCGTTAATAATCCTAAAGGTATTCAGGCTCAACTGCGCTGGGGTTATCTCCAGAACGTGGAGGAACTCGCGAGTAAAAGTCTGGATAGGGAATCGTAAACCTGCGGCACAAATCGCAAAAATAGGGACTACGGTCTCATGACGTTGGGGAAGACGATGTGTACTCGGGTCCAGAGGAATGAGTTCAAGCTCGACGTCGGCCGGAACTTGAAAGGACTCCCTAAAGTCACGGAGTGCATCTTCTGACGCAAAGAACGCTCGGTACGAGTTTGATCCCGTCGGCCCACGCCTCCGATGCCGACCAGACGAACGACCACGACTTCTTCTCTGACGGCCACTTTCCCTACGGACCACTACGGTGGGGTTAGCTTGGACTTCTGTGGGAGGGACAGTTTGACTTTGGACCCGAGAAGTTGAAGGCTCGGACAGTATCTCTGCCGAAGGACCAGTATCTCCGGCAGAATCGGGCAAGGACTCATCATCATGAGCTTGGTCGTAATCTCTGACCTCATCGCCCTCATCGGTGGTCGCTGAACGAAGGTCATCAGACATCTTAGGGACCTGGAAGTGCACGGGTGAAGTTGTTAGAACCTACGGATAAACAGTTAAACCTACGGCCGGACTCGTTGATTACGGTTCGTTTTTTAGGGTGAAACCTTTGGTGATTTGACAACATGTTCTTTTCATACGATTTAAACTCAGGTTCAAACTCGAAAAACCCAGAAAAACACACCAGAGGACTGGGAAGTGGGAAAAAAGCAAATAAAAGCATGGAAACGCACGTAAAACGATCCAAAAAACAACTGACCTGTGGATTGAAGGGAGCTTTTGTGCTTCAAAAGAGGATCGCGGGCTGAAAAGAGTCTGAGATGATGAACTCTTCGAAGAAACTCAAGGATGTCAAAAGTGTTTCTAAAGTGTGTTAAACCCTATTTATAGGGGAGGATCGAGAAAACGAAAGGACGCGGGAAACGATACGCCGCCGAAATTCGAAACGACAGACGCTCCAACGAATGGGGGCTTGCCACGTGGCAAAACGGGTACAGGTCCCGCGTGGGCCTGTCAGCGAAGCGTCGCGTCATTATGATACGCAATAATTACATAAGTGACGTAGCGACATGTGGAAGGGTGATAGGCTCGAAGTACGAGAAGCGGATAAAGACGTATACGGCGTCACGTATTTCTCGGTCAAAGATGTTCAACTTCTCGTCTCTACGGGACGAAAAGTTGAGGGGCTATTGTGGGGGCCGGATATGATTATATATTTGGCCGACTGTAATCAGGGCCGTATATATTCCGAACTTACTCGCGGTCCTTTCGCATGTTTTGGCCGACGGTTACAAGTATGCCCCATTAAGGCCGATGGTACCCCAGGGGCTTCGTTGAGGCCGATCCTGCAAGCCAGACGATATATGGGCCTATTGGGCCAGACGATGTACGGGGCAAGTAGTCATGGCCCGACCCACGTATTTGCCGAATCGGGTCAGGGCGACGGTTACGGGAGGCATGTGATGAAGGGCCCTTGGCAGTTAAGGGGAAGCTTCTGGAAGCTTCTAGATGACCACGTGGCGCCCATCCATAGGCAGTGGCACATGGCCAAAGTGTGACGGGTGACGTCACATAGCTTGGAGAGCAAGTACAAGGGTATCTATAAATACCAAGGGATAAACCCTAGAGGTACACACACAATCTCAGATCTAATACACTTTGTGCTCTCCTTCCATAGTCTAACTTGATCGTCGGAGTGTCCTTGGGCAAGCGGCCCAAGTGACACTAACCATTGCTACTGGTGCAGGATCATCTTGGTGGAAGGCTCAAGTACATTCCAGGAAGGTTGAGCTTCACGTCGGATTCTTCCCACTACAGCTACTTTTGGATACTGGGAGTGTACTTTGAGCCCCAATAGCAAAATGCTTGCAACCACTTCTCTTGTTGGCATGGGGGATTTGGTGACCAAAGAGGCCTTTGAATGGGTGTCAAGTGATCCTTTAATTGTTGAAGCTGCATCCGTGATTTGCAGACTCATGGATGATATGGCAGGCCACAAGGTAAGATAGATGACTAATTAAAAGATACGGTTTAAATTAATACACAAGCGAATTCAAATTCCTATACGGAGGTCCAAAATCGTATGAATTTGGCCGTGCAGACTTTGGCAATCGGCATGTTAATTTTTGGTCATGATGCGGGATACATGTTCCCAAATCTTCATTGGGGCGAAGGATCCATGTTCCAAATCTTCATGTCCCTTTGCTCAAATGAATTGTCATCCACGCTTGCAATTATCTATTGGCCTTAATATCTCTTGGAATTTTGCAATTGCAGTTTGAGCAAGAGAGAGGACACGTGGCTTCGGCAGTTGAATGCTAAAAACAACATGGTGCAACACAAGAAGTAGTTCTTCTTGAATTTCGAAAAAGAGTTACAAATGCATGGAAAGACATGAACGCAGAGTGCTTCCGCCCAACTGCCGTCCCAATGCCTCTCCTCACCCGAGTTCTCAATCTCGCACGAGTGATCAATGTTGTATACAAGGATGAAGATGGGTACACTCATTCTGGAACAAAGCTCAAGAACTTTGTAATCTCGGTGCTTATCGATTCTGTGCCGATCAATTAGCAAACAATTGATGTTAAATAATCTGTTAGCTCATTCATGAAATGCTCTTGTGAACTTGGTAAGGATGTCTTTCTGATATGTAGCTCTATCTCCACTGTACGGTTGCCAACTTGCTCAAGTTTATCGTCAAACAAGTTCTATTTTACGATTTTTGTTTTTTTGTTTTTTGGTTTGTAGTTTCTGCAAACATTAAAAGCTTCTCACTATAGAGCAACGTTCTGGATGAGTTCGAATTGTGGATCATTTTAAATATATGCTCTTGTTTTTGGAGATAAAAGTCGATTGTCATTCTGAGAGAATATAGGAATAAAAGGCAACAACAATCAGCTGACTCACACAGAATACCCAAGAGTGAAATAAAAGAGAATACTCTCTACAACAGCTAGACCTTATTGATGCAATCCAGCGCCTAGGCGTGGCTTACCATTTCGAAACAGAGATTGAAAAAGCCTCTCATGTTTCGATTACTTCGACAACAAGGATATCCTGTCTCTTGTGGTAAGTCACCTTAATTTGTCCCCCTTTTCATTCCCCTACACACTCTTTTTTTCTTTTTTTTTTGCGAGGGGCTTCATCTATGTTTATTTATGTAATTACTGTTCATATCGAGAAAAGTGTATCAGAAAGGAGGAAATAGAAGGGTAGTCTTGTCATTTCCTATAATAAGGACAAAAAAAGAAAGAAAAGAGAGCGTATATATGTCGGGAAAAGGAGAGCTTGGAAATAATATATCGTGGGACAAGATATAAAAAGTGATTTTCTTAGTCCGTTTGCTAGTCAAATTACCAATATTTATTAATTCACCTGTCATTGACCCCAACTGTGCTAATATGCTTTTTGACTACTAGACAGTAAATAACATATGGTATAGTGATTTTGTTACAATTTCTGTCAATTTCAGCAGCCGCATCTAGTGATTTTGTTACAATTTCTGTCAATTTTCATATCTCTGTTGGACATCTTGTTTTGCAATGTTGATCAAGCTCAAGGACAAGCAGGGGAAATTTAAGGAATCGTTGATTGGTGATGTGAGAGGATTGTTGAGTTTGCACGAAGCACTGGAATTCACCACCACTTACCTCAATTCTGCACTGCCAAACTTAAGCAATAATCCAATTGAAGCACAAGTAGCTCATGCCCTGATTGAGAATCAGCCCATCCACAAGGGCTTGACAAGGCTCAAGTCAAGGCATTTTATTTCCTGCTATGAACAAGATGATTCCCACAACAAAGTTCTATTGGATTTCAACTTATTGCAGAAATTGCACCAGAGGGAGCTAAGCGAATTCACAAGGTGATAATCCTCTCTAGTAAAGTCGTAGTGAATTTTTTCCTAGTCATACTGAACCGGGCATTAATATGTTGGATCTTATATTTTTCATAGTACAACTTTTGGTTCAGGTGGTGGAAAGAGTTGGACGTTGCCCGGAATTTCGCTTTTGCAAGAGACAGAGTGGTGGAGTTATACTTTTGGATATTGGGAGTGTACTATGAGCCCCAATATTTTCCTGCTTTAAGATTCTAACCAAAGTGATTTGCCTGATTTCCATTATTGATGACATGTATGATGCTAGCAATGCTACCATCGAAGAACTTGTGCTCTTCGATGACGCAATTCACAAGTTAAATTCCCCACTCGTGATCGTAATTTTGATTGGACCAGTAAAATCTAAAGTTATCATCGAAATTTGGTTTCCACAACTATTGCTATACTCCTTGGTCATTTCCCAAAACCTATTTAACTTTCGTGGATTTATAACAAGGTGGGATTGAGATTAGAATTGGTAAGGATTATGAATGAGGATATGATTTTTTTCTCTATGTTTGTTTTGTGGAGGGTTAGAGCATGAGATTGTTAATAACATGTTTGTTTTGCCTAGAAGGGATTGGATTAAAATTGTTGATTGGAGGATTAATAATCCCATGATACTATTGGTCCAAATCTATTTTGCCATACCAAACAAAGAATTTGGGACTACGCGAAATTGGAGGTCCAATTAATCCCACATGTCCTCTATTCTCATCACAAAAAAAAAAAAAAAAAAAAAGGTACATCATAAAAAACAAAACAAGGTACATGATATATATATATATATATATATATATATATATATATATATATATATATATAGAGAGAGAGAGAGAGAGAGAGAGAGAGAGAGAGAGAGAGAAATTTTGGACAATGTGTACGTCAGGTGGGGAATTGAAATGAATAATACAGTACTACCTTCCCCATGGGATGGCCAATCCCCTCATTTTGGAGGATTAATAATTCCATGATACTAGTGGTGCAAATCTATTTTACCATAGCAAACAAAGAATTAGGGACTACGCGAAATTGGAAGTCCAATCCCATTCGCCAAAACCTGGTACTATCAAACATGTCCTCCTCTATTCTCATCACAAAAAAACAAAACATGGTACATGATAGAACATGTAAAGCTCTCCCATAAATAATTTGAAAAATGCTAGAGTAACCACAATATTTATACTAGACTAGTTTCGACTCTTAATATTCCCAAAACACAATAAATAACTTAGAAACTAGACACAAAAAATAACTTAGAAACATATTTAGATTCCTCGTGCACATAGAAAAACCAAAAGACTCTTCGACTAACTTAATGACTCTTGACTAACAAAAATGACTTCAAAGGCTTTGAACAAAAATTAAATATTAGACCGTGCCTCCATTATTTCCCCTCCCAAAGTGGTCCAAATACTGATTGGCTGTGAGATCTGAATCACATATCAATATGTGATTATGAACGGCTCAGGACACCATGTGTTGGTGTCTCAAAAACCAATGAGTAATGGGAAATGCTACTAACAACTCATTGAGTTGTTTTGAGAAGGAGTGGATAATGGAGTGATGCAAAGGTTATGGGGGGATACTGAAGTGGAATTTGCTGTCTCAGGGGCTACTGGTGCTTTATGGGGGATTTTAATTTGAAGATTTCTGGTGCGGAGGGTTGATGCCGTGATAATGGAGGGTTGATGCCATGATAGTGGAGCAAGGCTAAGGATAGAGTTTAGTAGTTATTTGGGTGGTTGCCTTTGCTTGCCTTGTTGTTGTTCTTCATCTCTTTTTTTGTTCTTTATCTTTCCTCTCTTTTCAATTTCAGTACTCCGCTGGAATTTGTTTTTTCCTATACCTTACACATGTGTTTGGTTGTGGCTTTTTTTTTTTTTTTTTTTTTTTTCTCCTCGATGTACCCTTATCGAGTTTTAATAAATTTCTGTTGCCGATAAAAAAAAAAAAAAAACTCATTGAGTTGTGAATAAGGGAGGAAGAAGACAGAAAAACACAGTTTCCGATATACCGTTAACAAGATTCAAGGCACTTTAACTTATCGAAAACTGTATTTTTTGGTCATCTTACTACATTATTCACAAATCACAACCCAATGAGTTGTTATTAGCATTTTCCATGAGTAATTACTCCATTATGGCGCACCTGGGAACAGGCATTTACAACGTTGAACATAATCGAACCCAAGAGATGTTAGGTGGTCGTGTGGTCCCGTTGACGTTGCTTACCTTTGTGGCTCAAATTGTGCTCAGTACACTAAACTTTATCTTGGTGACCTTTCCAATAGGGCATCATTTCCATTCCATGTGCTCTCTCTTGATTCCAAAAGATCCCATGAATTGTTCTATAAATAGCAAACCACTAAAGCTTTTTTGATCCATACCATAGAAAGCCCACAATACACTTATTGTTGGTGTTGTTCAGCACTCTCCCGTTCTTATTAAGAGTGTTTCACATATAAAAAGAAAAATGGAGTTAAATGTTAATTTCAGTGTCCTTGTTTCAGCTGTTCCGAATACCAAAAATAGTATGGCGCCCGATGATGTCACGCAACGTCGCTCTGCAAATTTTCATCCCAGTATATGGGGAGCTCATTTTCTTTCCTACAATTCCGATGTCACGGTATGATATAATTAGCTAGGACCGAAGAGCGCAGAACAACAAAACTTAGAGTGTTAAAAAAAAAAAAAGGATTCTATTAATAGGAGCATGATTTCATACATAGAAAGTTGGGATAATTTGTCTTCGCAATGAAGAAGTATGGCGGTAGAATGGAGTATTAGATTAGGAAATTAATTTCCTATGACTTAACATAATTATGTTTATTTGGTATATCTAATACGTATATGATATTTACACATTTCGGATCAGATTGAAATCGAAACCATTAACATAAATTCACAGACGAAGCCATTGAACATGATTTATAATTATTTGAAACCGGGACCAAACCATACTTCCAAAAAACGAACAAAATCATTTGGTTAATTGGATTTGTTTGAACTGCATCTACAGTTTGATGGTTTTTTTGTTCATATGTTTATCTTCGTGTTGTTTTTCTCAGGAAGCTGATGGTAAAGTGGAGCAACAACTTGAGCAGCTGAAAGAGAGAGTTAGAAACATATTAATGGAAGCTGATATACCTTCACAAAAGTTGAACCTCATTGATGCGATCCAGCGCCTAGGCGTGGCCTACCATTTCCAAACTGAGATTGAAGCAGCATTAGAGCACATATATGAAACGTATGATCACAAAAACGCCGACAGGGAAGATCTTTACGCTGTGGCTCTCTCGTTTCGCTTACTGAGACAAGAAGGGTTTCCCGTCTCTAGTGGTAAGTCCTTTGCCATTTGATTATTTTTGTGTATCAAATCAAATGCAATGAGATAGTAGCTGGTTAGCAAGTGAGTTGCGGCTCCCATTGGAATTCGAATGTCAAGAAAAAACTATATATAAAAAACAACCATATATTACCAAGGGCTGCTAAAAAATTTTATCGTCTAAAGATCCTTGGCAGTTGTCAAAAAGTTTATTCTTTTTTCTTCGAAAGGCCCTTTTCTTTCACAAGAACATCGGATAAAATTGGAACGATACAGAGACGATGCTTCGCCCTAAGGGCATGTTTGATTCGGAGGTTATATGCACATCTTTTTTTGACGGATGACAATGATTGTGAATTCACACAGATGTATTCAACAAATTCAAGGATAACAAAGCCAAATTTCAGCGATCCCTAACTGATGATGTACGAGGAATGCTAAGCTTGTATGAAGCTACACATCTGAGGGTACGTGGAGAAGATATATTAGACGAAGCACTGGATTTTACCACCACCCATCTCAACTCTGCACTGCCAAACTTAAACAATCCAAATGCAATTGCGGCACAAGTACTTCATGCGCTAAATCAGCCCATCCGCAAGGGCTTGACAAGGCTCGAGTCAAGGCATTATATTTCCTTCTTTGAACAAGATGATACCCATAACAAAGTTCTACTGGATTTTGCAAAATTGGATTTCAACTTATTGCAAAAATTGCACCAGAGGGAGCTAAGCGAAATCACAAGGTGAGAAATTTATGCATTGTTTGTGTAATATGACATTTTCTTTAGTCGTTCTATTATTTTCGATGTGTAAATCAGTTAAGTTAAAAACTTTGGACATTTATAAATGCCTGGTTGAATCGTATTTGTCTTTAGAGCAATGGATGGTTAAACTTTGCACTGTTCCAATACTCTAAAAGCAAATATTGTCTGTTTAAATGGATACGGATACCAATATTCGACCAGCCTAAATTGTTTGCATAGGAAATGCACTTGAACACCAACGGTTTTTGAATCGTTAAATGAACCAATAATTGTGCCTTTTTTGGTCACATGAGAATTACATGAAAGGATCGTCATTCGGGTTTTTTCAATCAACTTTGGTGGTCTATTCATAACCTTACATAGATCTAATCCATGGTACATTCTTTTTAGGTGGTGGAAAGATTTAGACTTTGCAAGCAAACTGCCATTTGCAAGAGATAGAGTGGTGGAGTGCTACTTTTGGATACTGGGAGTGTACTTTGAGCCCCAATATTTTCTTGCTAGAAAGATTCTAACCAAAGTGATTTCCTTGACTTCAATTATTGATGACATTTATGATGTCTATGGTACCTTGGAAGAACTTGTGCTCTTCACTGATGCAATTCAAAGGTTAAGTTCATGCCCTTTTAATTGATAATTTTGGTTTGATCAGCCATAGGAGTATCAAAATTGTAAATTCAATTGCTCAAGATTAATGAGATTCCTTGACTCTGATGAATTTTTTATTTGTCATGGAATTCACGGCGTAGGAAATGCAAAAGGAAAATTTAAAGAAAGAAAATTGACATTACAAATTGACGGTCCAAAAACAGTCCAAGATTAATGCAAGTTGTTTACATAAGCCACTTGATTTTCAGGTGGGAAAGCAGTGCCTTGGATCAACTCCCTGAGTACATGAAGCTGTGTTATCAAGCACTAATGGATGTTTACAATATGATTGATGAAGAAATGACTCGGGAAGGAACATCTTATCGCCTCAACTACGTGAAATCTGCAGTAAGTCTTAACCCTAGTTACATTTTGTTAGTGAAAAACAGAAAAAATTTAATATTGGTTAATACTTAATACTCATTTAATTTTTTTTTTTTAAATTCCCAGATGAAGAATTTGGTTAGAGCGTATTTCGAGGAAGCCAAATGGTTTCATGAAGGTCATGTTCCGAGTATGGAAGAGTATATGAGAGTTGCACTGGTTACCAGTGGTTACAAAATGCTTGCAACCACTTCTTTTGTTGGCATGGGGAATTTGGTGACCAAAGAGGCCTTTGAATGGGTGTCAAGTGATCCTTTAATTGTTGAAGCTGCATCCGTGATTTGCAGACTCATGGATGATATGGCAAGCCACAAGGTAAGATCGATGACTAATTAAAAACAGAAAATTGGTCTAAAGGACAAATTTGGGATTTTAAATGGTGTTTAGTCTAGCTTAACTTATTTTAATGCTTCCAATACATTGATAGGAAATTTTTGAGGGCTCAAGGACAATACTAGACAAAAATACCCTTAATGAAAACCACACTCAAGCCCACAATGTAGAGGAATTTCCAGCCGACAAAAGCAATGAAAGCAACGTAACCCATGCGGAGGAAAATTTTGGAGTTGTTCAATGGAAGCGACGTATGAACAGTGAAAGCCGGTACACTTGTGACCATGGGTCAGTGACCCACTTTCCCGCAGACAAAAGCATTTTATGCGTGAAAGCGACATTTGCGACCATGGGTCAGTGACCCACTTTCCCGTCTCTCTCTCTCTCTCTCGCTCTCTCTCGTGTATGTGTGGGACAAAATTGATGGAATGAGACAAAATTAATTTCTATTTCTTCAATTTTGGGGGTGGGTTCAATTTTAGGGGGTTTAGGTTCTTTGGGGTAGGGTATAGTGGGTTTAGACATTTTGGGTTTATGCAGTTAGGGTACATTTTCCATTATAGGGTTTTAGCTATTTAGGCATTTTCATAGGGTACCCTAGAGGTTAGGTTTAAGGTGCGCTTTCCAATTATAGGGTTTTAGTGGTTTAGGCACTTTTATAAGGTACCCTAGGGTTTTAAGCACTTTCATAGGGTACCCTAGAGTTTTAGGCACTTTCATAGAGTACCCTAGGGTCTTAGGCACTTTAATAAGGTACCCTGGGGTTTAGGTTTAGGCACTTTCATTATGTTTGGGGGTTTAGGCAGTTTCATTGGCTAGTGGGAGCATTTTTGGAATGTGTAGGTAATTTGTCCTTTTGACATTAAAAAAAAAGTTGATGTCCTTATTGAAGTAAAGACCCCTTTACTATATCCTTCCCAAAAAAGGGACCCAATTAAAAAATACGGTCTAAATTAGAACACAAGCGAATTCAAATTCCCATAAGAAGGTCCAAAATCATATGAATTCGGTCGTGCAGACTTTGGCAATCGGCATGTTAAATTTTTTTTTGAACATTTGCCTCCGTACCGTCGGTCATGATGCGGGATACATGTTCCCAAAATCTTCACTGGGGCGAAGGATCCATGTTCCAAATCTTCATGTCCCTTCGCCCAAATGAATTGTCATCCACGCTTGCAATTATCTATTGGCCTTAATATCTCTTGGAATTTTGCAATTGCAGTTTGAGCAAGAGAGAGGACACGTGGCTTCGGCAGTTGAATGCTACATGAAACAACATGGTGCAACAGAAGAAGTGGTTCTTCTTGAATTTCGAAAAAGAGTTGCAAATGCATGGAAAGACATGAACGCAGAGTGCTTCCGCCCAACTGCCGTCCCAATGCCTCTCCTCACCCGAGTTCTCAATCTCGCACGAGTGATCAATGTTATATACAAGGATGAAGATGGGTACACTCATTCTGGAACAAAGCTTAAGAACTTTGTAATCTCAGTGCTTATCGATTCTGTGCCGATCAATTAGCAAACAGTTGTACTTTTTTGTACTCTTAACGGGTGCACTATAGCACCCGTTAGCATTTCCCTTTTTTAAATATTTATCATTAAAATTTCTACCTTATTTTGATCTAATGTAATCGGTATTCAATCGTGAATTGATGATACAGGAAAGTGGGATGAAAAGGAGATTAGGCGACCAGATCGCGACAACTTTTCCTTAAACCAGTTTGATTCACACAGAATATAGGAATAAAAGGCAACAACAATCGGTTGACTCACACAGAATACCCAAGAGTGAAATAAAAGAGAAAACTCTCCATAATTTCATTAATCATCAAAACTCTCGTAGCCTAAGGCTTATTAATTCCTTATTTATAATAGTAGAACTTCTAAACGTGGCGTGGCTAAATTACCATAAAGGAAAATAAAACATAAGAAAACAAATCAACTCAAATACTTCTTGACCAAGTAACCTTCAAAATAGGCCAACCTCAATCAAAAGAAGCAAGGAAACTAAATACTCTAGAAAACTTATTTCTAAAATTGCAAGAATGCCTAACAAAATTACTAAAACAAAAATTAAAAAAAAAACTATTTTGAAATAAAAATAAATTTCCATTATGCATCAATTAACCTGGATTGTTGTGTGTTTTGTTCATAGTATAAGACTAAATGTTCAAACAAAATATGAGATAGAAGTAATATATGTAATTTAACTACGAAATACATTAAGGTGTTCAAGACTACCTTTTCTTATAGCATATGCTCCCTCGGCTGCTGGTAGTAAGGACGTGATTGGGGACCATTAATTTAAACACATATTTGAAATCATGGGGACCGAATTGCAGCTATTTGAAAATATGGAACCAAAATGACACTTCAAGCATATTTCGTTACACCGCATAATGTTTTTTCACACTCTTGTGAAAGACAGTACATAGCAGTACTTAAAGGTGAAATTATCAACCGTCGTTCGGGAGCACTATTACGTGATACTTCGGACCACTCCTCGACCACTCATTCTCGTCAACCCTAAGTTTAAATGTGGTTCTAGAGTGGTCCAGAGTATCACGTGGCGATGCTCCCTAACTATTGAATAACTACATAGTGAGACTTTGTTTGACCAAAATTTTATTATACTATCACATGGAAAAAATCATACTATTACATTGAAAAAATATATGTATCACCAAATTATATAGCCCAACCTCTCCGGCCATATGTATAGCCCGCTCCTGATGCAAAAATCTGGACTCCGTTCTTGCTTAAGGTGCGATTTATCAGAAGACCACAAAAGGTTAGGCAGGACTTTGGAGTCTTGCACAAGAGCTGAAGGGACAATGATGGGTTAAAGAGTCTAACCTTCTTGGGAAAATTCTCTGATTTAAAAAGGCAAAGGTTAAATATTAATTCAACGAAGGTTGCTGACTAGCTACACAATGCCCACTACAGAATGCTTTTCTTTTTAAAAATGTTCAAACATTTTATTGATTGGGCACGTACCTGTTATACAAATGAAATACAGTGAGATGATGAATATTTTCTTCTGGCATTTTGGCCATGCCCATATGAGGGTGTTAAACATAAGTTTGAAAGATTCTGGGCCACTGTTTGCAAAAAGAAAATTCCCACATGGTTACGTGGTTGAAAAACTTGGCCTCTTTTTTATTGAGAAAATTTCAGAACCTCGATTACCATGCAGGTGGTGTCTGGAAGGTATGGTAAGTTGGGAACATGGCGGGGATGGAATCGGTTGTAGAAAGTAAGTGCTTAGTTCCACATTAGTTGGGAGATAGAACGTCACTTGAAATATATAAGAGATTATTACGGGATAGTATAACATTTGGAGGAAAAATTCCATTAAGGTAAGCCCACCTATTTAATTACCATTAAGATATATAATTCACTCTTTTTGGGAGTTTAGGCAGTTAGGTATCATGCGGTTTCATAGAGTTTTAGAAGTTTAGGCACTTTCATATGGTTTTTAGGATTTAGGCACTTTGATTAGGGTACCCTAGGGTTTAAGTTTACGGTGCACTTTCCTATTATAGGATTTTAGTGGTTTAGACATTAGGTAGTCTAGGGTTTAAGTTTAAACATTTTCATACGGCACCCTAAGATTTAAGCATTTTCATACGATTTGGCGAGTTGAGGAGAGAGAGAAATTGTGCCCATGTGGGGGAGAGAGAGAGAGAGAGAGACGGAACAACCCAAAGTATGTGGGGCGGGAGTGGATTACCTGGGGCGGTGCATTAGCTCCCAAGGGCAATTGGAGCCGGGCGTAAAGTGACGTACTTTTTGTACCTTACACGTAAATCCCTCATTATATAACACATTAACACCCATCATGATTCATAGTAAATCACATGTCACATTCTTAACTTGGTATATCTCTTCGGCCCAAATGTTCACGCCAACTGGGTATACCTTGTTAAATGGGCTAGGGTCATTACGACGGATTTAATCGGCAAAGCTGCATTTTGAATAACACACATTCTAAACTGTGTATTAGACGTAAGTACATTTTTCTCGTTACGTGCAACGAGAAAAAAGAGTACTTTATAATACATAACGTAGAACATTACTGCCCTAATTGTCCTTATAGATTACCCATCTCTCTCTTGCTAGTACTAGTTATTGTGTTTGAGCTGATTTCCCTCTTAGTTCACTGAAAAGATAAAGAAAGCATTTTCAACGAAGAGAATTCTGGCCTCCGGCGCTCCGCCCCTCTTGGCTTCGTTCCCCATCCCAGATTATGTTCCATTTCTCTCCAACCTTGACCCGGTCCCCAATGAGTTTACAATATGTGCAGGGGTACTGCCAGTGCTGCTCCTGATGTTCGGGTTGCCCAAGCCCGGCCCCAAGTTTGGTTGTCCACTCGCAGGGCTGATTCTAAGTAATAGTTTGGAGGCCTAAAGTGAATTTTAAAAATTGGGCTCCTTGTTTTTATTTATTTATTATAAAGTTCAATATATGTCAGCAAATATAAGGTAAAAAGATTAAACGTAGATAATTATCATTTCACATCACATGGTCTCTGCACGAGCACTATGGTTTTTGGTAAGAACACAAAATTGACACTACTGAAATTGAACAGACGAACCGATTTTAGTAAGTATTTTGTAAAGATGTATGAATTAAAATTGGCCAACCAAAGGGCTATGATATGTGATGTCTTTTATTATACTTTTGAGATTGTAGGTCTCAGAAGTGTGGATACAAATTTGGCCTTAAAGCGAAGGAAGAGAAGAAGAGCTGAGCTCCACTCCAGGAGCAGAGGCTCTGCCTCTGTTCTGAAAAAGATGTAACGGTGTTCTTTTATTTTACTCTTGGAATGTTGGGGAAATCCTTGCCACAAGTAACTTTATTTATTGTATTTGATTTTTGATTTCGTTTCAATTTGTTCAATTAATTGTATGGCTATATATCTTTTATTTTGTTAAATGATTTTCTAGAGTATTCAAGATCAGGTGTTTGGGTTTCTGTGATTTCAAACATTACGCTATGCAATAGTTTTCACATAAAATCTAATTAATTAGAGAGCTGAGATAGCTTATGCTACGAGAATACGGGTTGTGCCTATGACACTAGTTTGGTGTTAGTTTAGCGTAGACAATCCGTGCTAATCAAAGATAGACTATGGCGGTTCATGATTATATCACTCTCAAATTCGTGTTCCTGTGAGAGAAAGACAGTCGAGTTTCAGTTCAAGGCGTGCATTGGAGGTTTTTTGACGTTCGTGGTTCAACCGTTTTATCTTGGGAGACGGATACCGATTAACCAACAACACCCTTAGTAGGCGGTGAATCCATTTTAAGGAGACTGTGGTTTTCACAGTACTCAGTTCTTTTTCATATCTGCAATTCACGTTTGTATATCTATACACTTGTTATTTTAAGATTTTATATTTTTTTAATATTCAGTTTATGTATATTCATTGGAATTGTGTTCTGGAAATTGCTACTGTAATTTTTCCTACAAAGAATACCACGTGGCGGTGCTCCCGAATAATTAAATAATTAATCGTACATTTTTTTTTTGTCATTCGTCATTCCTAATCTATTACATGGGGGGAGGGGGGAATAGGACTCGATCCCAAGATGCAGTGTGGAGCATCCAAGAGCTCTACTTGCAATTAATCGTACTTAAGACATTGTAAAATGTCGTTAATTTCTCTAGTGAGTCTTTGTTTGACCGAAGGGAGGAGAGCTTGAACAAGGTTTTGACCGGAGGGAGGAAAGCTTGGACACAGTTTCCTAATACATTGTTAACCAACGTTTCTCTAGTGAGTCTTTGTTTGACCGGAGGGAGGAAAGCTTGGACAAGGTTCCTACTTAAAGACACTGACCATAGGGTTAATCTGCACGGCTACATATATTCTTTGTCGAAATGTAGGTGATGCCGTGATATAATGAATGAAAAAAGGTCCTCTAATGCGTATTGCAAAAATTGGTAACTCAAGGGCAAGAATGGAGCCAGGAGGCTAGTAGAGACTGTCGCCCCCGTTATAATTTGGAAAAAAAAAAAAAAAAAACCCTACTATTACATTGAAAATATATTTGTATCATCAACTTATATAACCTAGCTCCTCTTCCGGCAATATATATAGCCCGCTCTCTACGTAAAAATCTTGACTCCGTCCATACTCAAGGAGCAATTTATCAGAAGATCACAAAAGGTTAGGTAGGATTTGGGAGTCTTGGACAAGAGCTGAAGGAACAATGATGGGTTAAAGAGTCTCAACCTTCTTGGGAAAAATCTCTAATTTAAAAAGGCAAAGGTCAAATATTATTCAACGAAGGTTGCTGACTAGCTAGACAATGCGCACTACAGAACTTTCTTCTGGCATTTTGGCCGTGCCCATGTGAGGGTGTTAAACATAAGTTTGAAAGATTCTGGGACACTGTTTGCAAAAAGAAAATTCCCACATGGTAATGTGGTTGAAAAATTTGGCCTCTTTTTAATTGAGAAAATTTGAGAACGTCGATTACCGTGCAGGTGGCGTCTGGAAGGTATGGTAAGTTGGGAACAGGGCGGGGATGGAATCGGTTGTAGAACGTAAGTGCTTAGTCCCACATTGGTTGGGAGATTGAACGTCACTTGAAATATATGATAGATTATCACAGGCTGGTACAACATTTGGAGGAAAAACTCCATTAAGGTAAAGCCCACCTATTTTAATTACCATTAAGGTAAGTCACTCTTTTTGGGAGTTGAGGCAGTTTGGGTATCATACGGTTTCATAGGATTTTAGAAAGTTGAGGCACTTTCATATGGTTTGAAGGGTTTAAGCACTTTCATTAGTGTACCATAGGGTTTAAGTTTAGTGTACCCTAGGGTTTTAGACACTTTCATAGGATACTCTAGGATTTAAGTTTAGACATTTTCATACAGTACTCTAAGATTTAAGAACTTTCATACGGTTTTGAGATTTGAGGAGAGAGAGACATTATGTCCATGTGAGAGAGAGAGAGAGAGAGAGAGAGAGAGAGAGAGAACAACCCAAAGCGTGTGGGGCGGGGGTGGATTACCTAGGGCGGTGCATTAGTTCCCATGGGCAACTGGAGCTGGGCGTAAAGTGAGGTACAAAGGTACCTTTTGTAACTTGCACGTCAATCCCTCAATATATAACACCCATCATGATTCATAGTAAACCACATGTCACATTCTTAGGTATATTTCTTAGGGCCAAATGTTAAGGCCAAATTGGGATCCATCGTTAAATGGGCTAGGGTCATTACGACCGATTTAATCAGCAAAGCTGCATTTTGAATAATACACATCCTAAACTATGTATTATACGTAAGTACATTTTTCTCGTTTCGTGCAACGGATTTTGATGGCCGAGGTGCATTTTTCTTCAAATGGGATAAATTGAAGGCACAAAGTTCGTACTTTTTTTTAGTGCTACGAAAAAAGAGTACATTATATTACATAAGTGATTTCCCTCTATCCCTATTGTCCTTATAAATTATCAATTAGATTCCATGAGTGATTTCCCTCTATCAATTTCCCTGTAGTTCACGAAAAAGATAAAGAAAGCATTTTCTTTATGATTACTAACACATTACATCTTGGCTTAAACGAAGAGAATTCTGGCTATGGCGCTCCGCCCCTCTTGCCAAGATTAGGTTCCATTTCTTCCGGAGCACTGTTACATGTCCAGAATGAGTATCCAGAAATTACCCAGAATTTAAGCTTCAACTGTCCAGATTCGCTCAGCCAGAATATGGACCCTTGAAGTTCAAATTCTGGGTAGTTTAGGTACCTATTCTGGGTACCTAGATTTTTTGTTTCTTCCGACCTTGGCCCTGTCCTGGTGAGTTTACAATATGTGCAGCAGTACTGCCCGCAACGATATATGTACTATGTCTAATTACCAGTTTAAACCCCTGCATATATAGGCAAAAATACAAGTAACATGGCTGCAGCTTTTGATAGGCAAAAATACAAGTAACATGGCTGCAGCTTTTGAACTAGACCATAAGATTTGTACAATTGGGCACTACTTCCGTTCGGCAGGGACGCAGCCCGGACGTAGTCACGAGGGTGGGCACCGTTCAACGAAAAACAAGTTACATGTTATGTGAAAAAATATGAAGAAAAAATTAATTAGGATGCCATATAATTAAGTTTCTTTTATGGGCTTTTTTTGTGAAAAATAATAAAAGATTTCTCCAATTTTCTTAGGGTATACAAATACAAGACATTATGATATTAATTTTTCTTGATCCCAACCGACAATGCTCTAAAATTAGTTATTTTTTTTTATACTCGTAAATAACTAGTCGAACTACTTTAGTCAGTAGAAAATATTTATGTGTTGAAAAATCCAAGTGACAAATACCCAACCCCGTCACAAAATAAAATTGACCAGTATCTCCTACAATCGCCGCTTTTTAGTTTTTTCCTCGGCAAAACTCCACAAAAATCAAATAACTTTTTTCTAAATGTTTTTTTCAAGCTTTTTTCATTAAATTACCCAAGTGCTTTGTTCTCGCCCATTTGAAGGGTACTTTTGGGTCATTTAGAAAGTTGGGACACAATTGTTCATTTTTCACCTAACAAGCTAACGGAAGAGTGAGAGCGTTGAGTTATTAAAGATTTGGGGTGCAGTTTATTGGTTCTAAAGTTTAGGGAGTTAGATTGACAAAACGTGATAGTTTAGGGAGTGTATACGAAATTAAACCAAAAAAGGGTAAAGTCCGCATGCGAGAATCAAACCAGGGCAGTGTCGACCAACTTCTCGGTCTTTTATTCATATTTCTCTTTATGCTTATATTTATTATTATTTAGTGTAATTGTTTTTTTTTTTGGGTGCTATTTTTGGAACGGGGTGGCACGTGCCACCTTCCCTCTCCTAGCTCTGTCCCTGCCGTTGGGGGACAAATAAATGGGTTATTTTTCATCATCCTAGCTAGGACACACCAGATTCAATAACTTCTTGTAATTTTTCGTTATGCGGCGCATGGCATTGATATTGTCGTTCACATTTTCCATGCTTTTATGTCCTCATATTTCCTTAAAATTGTCCTTATGTAATGAGAGCCAAAATATTACAGATTTTTACTTGTAGGTCTAGAAAAGAGGCATCTAATTATGATTAAGGTAACTCACTCTTTTTAATTACCATTAAAGTAAGTCACCCTTTTTTTTTTTTTTTAAGGTGCACTTTCCTGTTATACGGTTTTAGTTGTTTAGGTACTTTCATAATGTACCATAGGATTTTAGGCACTTTCATAGGGTATCCTAGGATTTAGGTTTAGGCACTTTCATAGGGTACCCTATGACTTGGGGTTTAGGTTTAGAGTGTACATTCCTATTATAGGGTTTTAGTGGTTTAGGCACTTTCATAAGATAACCTAGGATTTTAAGCACTTTCAGAGGGTACCATAAGGTTTAGGTTTAGACATTTTCATAGGGTACCCTAGAATTTAGGCATTTTAATAAGGGAATGTTGCTCCCCAGTCCACTATAGCAATTTGATAAGATCACGGGTCCACTCCATAAATCCTTAACATATACAGTCCATACGCACATACAAAAGACACAAAATACCACTGCCTATATAAATCAAATCTTAAGCCGTGAACATCATTCTCTCTCTCTCCATTGTCACTCTCGCCTCCTCTCTCGATCGGGAAATCGGCAAACCTCTGGCGAACACCACTACCTTAAACTCCGACAGAAACGATCAAATCGTGACCTAACCATGTCTTAATCGTCATCTCTGGCTAAAATCAATTGGTCTGACCATTTTCTACAACTCCGGCGATGGACGATCTCTGTTCGAGTGGAAAACTGTTCAGATCTGTGTGTGTGTGTGTGTGTGTGTGTGTGTGTGTGTGTGTTTGAGAGAGAAATCATGGCGTTATAATTATTTCTACCTACACTCCGGCGATCAACGACTCCATCAATTTTTCGATTTCTGTAAGAGATTCCTTCAGATCTCGTTGAAAAAGCTCCGGCCGATGTCGGGGTTGCTAAAGTGAGCCGTAGCTCCGGCGATTCACAAGATCCTGCATGTGTCAGATTTCGGGACTGCCATTGTTAGAGAGAGAGAGAAAGGCAGATGTGGTTATCGGAGAAGATAGGGAAGGAAAGAGAAATAGAGAAAAGAAAGAAATGAGAGAAGAAATTGGTGGGGTTTACTAGCTACACTTGCATTTAGAGAAATGGACGTGAGTACAGCTGTACTCGTCACAAATGGTAGTGTGCCTTGCAAATGAAGTCAAAAATCTGGTGAAAAGTGGGACCATGGTCCTTTCCCTTGGACATTGCATGCAAATGGTGTTTGGGAGCAAAAGTAGAGGCCACAGCCTTTTTGATGGGACCAATTTTTTTTGTCAAAATCAACTTTGCAGTAGCCTTTCGGTCCAATTTTTCAAAATCAACTTGTAAGTCCAATTCGGGGCAGCTATATTTTTCCTAGATGCACGTACAATTGTACAAGTAAAGAATATTATTTTTATTATAACAAAAAAATGTTGTACATTCATTAGTGGTGGGTGTGCTTTGGTCAACAAATATCATGACTGAGTAGGAATGAAAACAAAATAAGTCATTTAGAGAGAGAGAGCCGTCTGTAGTTGGAGTTTTTATTTTTTAATTTGAAGCTTCCCAAGTATTTTGTTTGAAGAGTTGCTCTGAATGTGAGTCTAAATAATCACATCTTTTGTTTCCAGATAACCACATCTGAGCCTAAGTAGGCTTTTTAAAAAAAGATATATCCCAGATAACCACATCTTCTAAGTACATATAACCACCTCTTGCGAGTTAAGATAACTACATTTGATCCTAAGAAGGCTTTTAAAAAAAATGATATAGTTCAGATAACCACATTTGCGCCGACCACTTTTTCGGCAAAGTCCAATTTTCCTGCGGCACCGACAAAATTTTCCAGCGAAGTCCAATTTTCAGGTGACTTTTCCGTCACAAGTATATTATGTATTAAATTTAATGTAAGGGTATATTTGTCTACTAAAAAAATAGAATGGACCTAAGAGAATAAAAAAAGTGTGTTATGAAAACATTAGGTAGACTAGAGGTGTTATAAAATGTTATAATGGATCCTATAACAATATTTTATTTTAATAAGTACCCTAGGATTTAAGTTTAGGGTGCACTTTCTTATTATAGGGCTTTACTGTTTAGGCACTTTCATAGGGTATCATAAGATTTTGGCACTTTCAGAGATTGTGCCCATGTAGGGTGGAGAGAGAGAGAGAGAGAGAGAGAGAGAGAGAGAGAGATTTGAAACATTGTGCATCATGGCTGGGGTTTTCCATGCTTTTGTCATACGGGAGTTGACCTGGGCGTGCATGTGCCCTGTTTTTTGTATTGGCCTATCATTCCTTCAAAATATTATCGAAAAACACCCACAGACTGGCAGACCCATTTTTCAGATTCCTCTGTCCGAGCCTTCAATTTTATGGGTCCATAAACAAGTAGGACTACGAGTGAATTGAACCAAGGTACTCGCGAAGAGTTCGTGGCTTCGCTCGTTCGAGTTCACGAGCTTAACACCCTAAAGCTCAGCTTGGCTCATTTAAAGAGGTTTGTTAAGTAAATTAATCTGACTCGGCTCATTTACAAACGAACAAAGCTTGAGCTCGAGTTTTCAGCTTGTTTGTAAACAAGCCGAGCTCAAACACTTCAAATATTGGCTCAGCTCGTTTGCCACCCTATAAACAGGGGAACGGCCTCAGAAATTGGCTCAATGGTCGTGTAGCGCTTCTTTAGAGCGTGAAGTCTTGGGTTCAACTCCCATGGATAGAAAGTTGGCCTCCGTAATAATCTAATTAACAAATACTAACAAACATCCTATCGTTTCTGGGCAAAAAAAAAAACAGGGGAACTTTTGGCAACCAAAAAAAAATGAGTTCAATTTTGATTTGGTGAAACACATCAACACCATGCACCATTTTATCATAGGCCTGCACAATTATGACTAAATCCACAAAAAGTATCGTAGGCATGTACCATTACCCTGCACAATTTTGAGACTAATCCTCAAAAAGTGTATATCAACATACCCCCCTATCTTGATCCTATACCTCACACACCCCAAATCTTCATAAATTTTTCCTCCAAAAAATATCATAACAGGATGTTTGTTAATAACTCCCTCCGTCCCACAAAGGATGTCGAAAACTACTATTGACACATCTCAAAATATCATAGAGATTTTGCAATGTATACTACCTTTTATGATTGATAAAACATTGTTAAAAAGACCAAGTGACATAAGTCAAACAACATCACATTGCATGTGTAAAGCATAATACCTTCAAAAGAATAAATGATTTTATGAGAGGTGCATGTGGATATTGTTTTCGGTCATCCTTTGTGGGAGATCTATCAAATAAGATCAATATTGCATATGTAAAACATTATAACATGAAAAATATAGATAATTTAACGAGAAGTGTGGATAGTAGTTTTGGATATCATTTGTGGGACGGAGGGAGTAGTATAGCCATAAACATTTTTTTGAATATTTTGGTAAAAATTTTTGACAAGAAAATTGGAAAAATACGAATATTTGCTCACTCGGAAAAAAAGGGCCAGTAACTTAAGAAATTGATGCATTAAAATAGTTGCTCTCATTTTACCAACCAAACGATGCTAAATGTTTGCAAATTTAATTTAAGATGAATCTGTAAAATTTGAGAAATGTCAGAGGCACTAATTACTAATATAGTAAATGTACATATATGTAGCATTGTTTTAGTGCATGAATGTATTCATGTATTGCAGTATGCATTGATATGGTAATGACTTGTGTACTTTTAGTGTACTTTTAGTGTAATTGTTTGTAAGTTATTTAGTGCATTTAGCATTTCTTGTAAAATTTAATTAGAGATACAATTTGTTTGACCAAGTACTAAAAAATAAGGTGCAGAAAGTTGAAGTGGGAGCACGTGTCGCATATGTTAACTCCCTCCGCTGCTGGTAGTAAGGATATGATTTTTCTTTTTTTCGTAAAATTGGATATCCTGGCTAGCTAGCTTGCTTGTATCTCAACTAATTCTGGGACTCTTGAGGTAACAACCAGGCATGACCCCAGGGGTCCAAGAGTTTTCTGGGAATGGGGTAGTAAGGATATGATTGTGGACCATTTGAACCCATATTTTAAATCTTAGGGGGGCAGAATTGCCATAACTTAAATTTTGGGACCAATATAACACTTCGAGCATACTCCATTTCATTACACCACGTGATGTTTTACTTTTTACACTTTGACCGGAGTCAAATGTGAACCAACGTTTCTTTAACGAGTCCTTGTTTGAGCGGAGTAAAATGTAAATGTCTCACTAAACAAATGCTAAGATCACAATTATCCGGACACAATTACGAACATAATCTTTTACATGCACGTAAGTCCGTGTAATAAATGTGTGTGGAATCAACGTAACGCAGTAAGGTGTCGACTTTGAGGACTTGAATGTACAAAGATTTAGGGTGAGTTTTCACTACCTTATTTTCGATATTCTAGTATTATAAGTTGTCAAATCAATTAATGTATGTGAGAAGAATGATTATCTAATTTGAAAACTTATAGTTTAAGAATACAAAAACTACTGAAAGAAACTCAGCCTTAGTCTTTTTTTTTTTTTTTTTTTTTGAAAGAGCATTCAAAGATTTAGTCTGTTGTACCATTATTTGGTGCAAAGAAAATTGTGCTATTACAAGTTGGAATTTCCTTTGAAAACAACCAATGTTCAAACCGAAAATATTTGCACGCTGCTAATTATTCCTAAGCCTAATTTTGGGCCGGCTTGTAAAAACCTCTTTTCTTAAAGCTTAATATTAGAACTCATTTCATGCAGACGGTTCCGTTGACCTATAATCACAAAGAGATCAAGTTATTTCCACAGCTAGTAGAAACAGAAGTTTCCTCCAAATCGATTGCATTGCGCCACATAGAGGTGTCAAACGGGCCCGTCGTGCCGTGCCGTGCCGGTTTTCTTCCGTGCCAACCGTGCCCGTGCCGTGCCGTGCCGTGCCCGTTTTACTTAATCGTGCCATGCCGTGCCGTGCCTAATCGTGCCGTGCTCATTTTTAGTCGTGCCGTGCCGTGCCATTTTTCTTCATTCGTGCCGCGCCGTGCCGTGCCGTTTTGTAACCGTGCCGTGCCGGGCCATTTACTTAATCGTGCCGTGCCGTGCCGGGCCATTTACTTAATCGTGTCGTGCCGTGCCGGCCCACTTACTTAATCGTGTCGTGCCGTGCCGTGTCGACCTGTATAATCGTCTGACTCGTGTCGTACCGTGCCGTGCCGTTTTTTTAAATCGTGTCGTGTCGTGCCGTGCCGTTTTTTTAAATCGTGTCGTGCCGTGCCGTTTTTTTAAATCGTGTCGTGCCGTGCCGACCCTCTTACTTAATCGTGTCGTGTCATGCCGGCCCGCTTAATCGTTTGAGATGTGCCGTGTCGTGCCGTGCCGTGACGTTTTTTAAGTGTTGATCATTAAGCATCAAGAAACGACGAACTTACTAGTTTGCCCGAATTAGATTCAATACGAGTTTGGTAAGCGCTTGGTCTAAATGTATAATTTCTTTACTTGAGACTTTTAAAGAGAGATGCTAAGCTTGAACTATGAAGTATATGTCTCTCCCACATCCCACATCGGAGAGTTTGGGGGTGTGTGCGTATTTAACAGGCCACAAACCTCACATTGTCAACATTTGTGTTGGGGTGGACTACTAAAGAAAACTTGCCCTGGCCGGCTTCTTGTGTTGGGGTGGCCTTCTCGTGCGACCCGAATTGTGTTGGTCTGTTTTTCACACATCGGAGAGTATGAAGTAATATTTAACGGGCCATGAACCTCACATATCCAGCAAAATGTAGATAAAATTTTACTATTGTTCTAGGCAACAAGTTCTTGTTTGAAAATTATTGCACATGGAATAGTATGATTATCAATAGTAACACTCATTTAAGTTTTGGGTTGGAACTGGACTGGTGCCAATGGTTCAAATATTTGGGCCAAGTGCCGACAATTTTTTGGTCCAAAAAATGTAACAAATAAGAAGTTACTTTGAAAAAAAAAAAAGGAAAACCTAATGACAACTATGAATTCATATTTCATCATTTCACTTTACAAAATAATTGTTAAGTCTGTTATCTCTCAAATAGGGAACCAAATTGTTCTCTACACCATACACCAATTACAAACCATCAGGCAACAAAATAACTTTAAAGTACAGGAAGTTACGTTTTGTCTCCGGTTTTCTACTGTCATGCTGCAAAAATTGCAATACATTGGATTATCCCTACCTATACAACGCCAAATATGAACAAGAAATTTCCTCCAAACAGATTTACTTCTTCAAATCCTTCGAAAGGATGAATGCTTAAAGACAGTAGCTGCACCAGTCCTTCAAAACTCCTTGGAGACTCTAAGAAACAAAGAAATGAGGCTGCACCAAATGAAGTTTCCATTGATAGTCCTGAAAAGTGTACACATAGAACATCAACATAGAAACCAGCTAATAGGTCAGGGGTATAGAATTCAGATTCACCAAACTGGTTCCTAGAAAAGAGAGGAACTCAACTTGAAGGCTCACTGGTGCCTGCTTGAATTTATCTAACACTGATTCTTTCATTATTGCCTAGAAGACAGAGGGTAAGTTTCAATGGGCTCAGTCAACCATCATTGCCTATATTTTTTTCATTGAAGTAGCAGATTTCATTCACTACAAAGAGCACAAAAATAGGCTGCAGCAGTAAATGGTGAATAGCAGCAGCAAATGGTGAACTCAGCAAAGGCAGCAGTAGCACTCAACAGAACTACAACGGTTTTCAACTAAACCACCAAATGAACTAATCCAAATGCAAAAGTTACATGCCAAATGACTTGTAAACATATAAACGAGATGGGTTTCCAACCAATTCGAAAAATAATCAGCTTATAACATGGATCTAAAAATCACTCAATATCATTACAAAGTGGATTTTTTCCTAGTTTTTGGAAAAATCATCAAAGAAAGTAACTCAATACATGAATTTATGCACAGAAATAGATGGGCTCAGGTTTTCATCACTGCCCAGTTTTCAATTCTAGGCAAACCCTGCCCAGACTGCCCAGATTCTGGCGAAATTTTGGCAGCACTTCGTCTATATTTTAATAAGCCCAGTAAAACAGAGACTGTCCAGATCAAACATCAGTCCAAAACCACAATCATTTATGCAGCAGTCACTAACAATTCAATCTAAAAGATTCCAAATAGGCAACAATTGCTTAAGCTATCAAAATATGGGATCCCAGGCAGTAGCATATCTCATTGTTCAACCATAGAAAAACAACCCCAAACTGGACAGGCAACAGCAAAATGAGATAGTACAAGGTTCATCTATAACCTGGCAATTCAAAACCAGTTTCAACATTGCCCAAGCCTTGGCATTCCAGTAAAAAAGCAACTCATTCAATATAAAATAAGGCTAGACCCAGCATCATACAGTATATGAATATGGCACTAATAGCCCATCAACACTGATACCCCATCAACACCAACATTAAAAGGATTTCCATGAAGGAACAAGCTGTAGCAGCACACTTAATAGGGATCAAGGGAATACATGGGCTCAGTAATTATCAATGAATCATAAGCAAACTAACTGGCTGCAACTTAGTTGCCCTGCCAGGGTTTCACCTTCATAACTCGACATCAACAATAAAAGGTATCATCATAGCCCAGAAAAACAAAGTAATATCACAGCCGACAAATAGAATAATGCCCAGAAAGCATGTCAACATTAACTATCGTACCATAAACTGCCCAGAAAGTCAGTTTTCATCACTGCCCAGATTGCTATGAACAAAATACAGCAACAGATACACTATACAACAGTAGCAATGGGCTCAACTAAGCCTCTCAGACTCACATCATTGCCCTAGTACATCACAAGTAATGGGCTCAAGTCATCATTGCCCTAGTTATGGTAAACTTCCTTAGTTATGGTCTGGAAATGGTATAATTGAAGCACAAACACCTAAAATCATTAATGAGCGAATTCCACAGGGCATATAAGTGTCAAAATAGGCCTCCTCTGAATTGAATCTGTTACAAATATGCTTACATAGTCTTCTGTTATAAGGAGTCATTCTACTATTTCTTTCAGATAATATATTGACACCTAGATCCTCTACATCAATTCTAGCATTGAATGAACAAACTGCTTGGGATGAGCATGCACATTCAGGCTCTTGGGATGAGGATGCACATTCAATCATATCTGGCAGCAACAGCAGCGATTACAACAGCTATCAAGCTGCTCACACTAGCAGATCACTGAACAACTTAGCATGAATTGAGGCACACTGGAATTAAAGAAGCTCTTTCTAAACCCGGGACTATCATTATTTAGGACTCTATTATGCATTATTTCCACTTTTGAACCAAATCAAAGACCTCATGTATATTTTTGACAAGAAGATTCACAAACACCTACCCAGATTCACAAACAGAGGCCACAACCCAGATTCACAAACAGAGGCCACAACCCAGATTCAGCTCTAAAAACACATTTCTTGCAGCTATTCATAGTTTAATGCACTAAACTACACAGTTTCAGCACTCACGGAAGTGATTTTCAGCTTTAAAATGTCATTTTCAGCAACTAAAGACAATGTTTTGCACCTAATCACATACTTTCAGCAACCACGTTCCAGTTTTATCACTAAAAAATGTAGTTTTAGCTTCCAATTGCACAAATTCAGCATGAAACCATTCAGTTTTAGCACCAAACAGTGCAATTTCAGCACCTAGTAGTGAAGTTTCAGATACGACATGCAGTGGATTTCGTACTTCCACCTCTCTAATTCAGAGTTTGAACACATTTCAATAGCAGAATTTCAATATTTCACTAGTAGATTTCAGTAGTAGTATCATCTTAAAGAATGTGCCTCAAAACATCGAAAACTGAATGGCTTGCCAACCATTGTATATAGTTTTGACAAGAAGAAGATCCATTCATGTACTTCCATTCAATCAAGAAATATGATTTCACACAATGACAGGAATGGAGAGAGAGAGAGAGAGAGAGAGAGAGAGAGAGAGAGAGAGAGAGAGAGAGAGAGAGATAAATGGGCTCAGGCTTTCATCACTGCCCAGTTTTCATCACTGCCCATATTTCTATGAAGCTCAGATTCACAAACACCTACCCAGATTCCAATTGCACAAATTCAGCATGAAACCATTCAGTTTTAGCACCAAACAGTGCAATAGCTCTAACAACAGCTCTGCCCAGAACTTGGCAGTCCACAAATAAGCACGCACAACCATGAATAAGGATCAGGGGAATACATGGGCTCGGTAATTATCAACGAAAATACAGCAGCAGATACACAATACAGCAGTAGCAATGGCCTCAGCTAAGCCTCTCAGGTAGCACATCATTGCCCTAGTACATCACAATGGGCTCAAATCATCATTGCCCCTAAGTTGCAGTCACACAAACACACACCACTACACCACCAGTCACCAGCCATGCCCACACAGGCGCACACACACACACACACACACACACACACACACACACATATCCACAAACCAGTAACCAAATGCCCAGAAAACTGTAACCACATCATGCAATGGACAGATTATACAAGCATAGAACAATTGGGCTCAGATCTATATAGAATAGCACATGAATGCAACGTTAAATTGCCATAAAGACCTTCATAAGTTACCACCTAATAACTTAGTTTGTTTTCATCATCATAGCCCATAAAGAATAGCAAAATGCAAGTATGCAACTGTATGTTGCCATTAAGGCCTTCATAAGTTGCACATTTGCACTTGCACACGAACAACTTTACGCACACCACTTGGTTACAGTTTTCTGGGCATTTGGTTACATAGCAAGAGTAAGATAGCACCTGGAATGCAACATTAAGTTGCAGCAGTATTAGCATCCTCAAAATCTTTTGAGAAGTCAGATATAAACAGTCCCTAAGGACTATCTATATCAGAGTTCTCATAATAATCTCTGAACTCATCTTTAGCCTCGCACTTCTTAACTCCAAGACGTGTATCCTCCCAATCTTTCAAGCATAGCAGACAATCCAAAATGTCCGCACCCAGTCGGCTTCTCCTCTCATCCAACACTCTCTTACCTGCACTAAAAGCAAATTCAGAAGCAACTGAAGAGACAGGAGGTGTTAGTACATCACGTGCCATGATTGAAAGAATGGGAAATGTCCTTTCATTTTTTTTCCACCAAGCTAAGATATCCAAATTATTTGTGGTGTCTAGAGTTGTAAGACAATCCATATCTAAATACATAGAAAGTTCGGTGCGTGAAACTACATTTCTTCCTCTACTTGAAAGCAGAGACCAAGATGGGTCATTGCTAGTTGTAGGAGATGGTGAAGGAGCAACATTAGTTGTAGAAGATGCAAATTTAGACTCATATGAAGCATATATAGATCTCACAAGTAATGTCACATCAGAAGTAGAAGTAGAAGGTAATGTAATATCTAAATTACTAGAAATCCCATCTAAAAGCAAGACAACACCTTCTATCTTAATCCTTGGGTCCATTACTGCAGCTAAAATAAATATTTTAGGCATGTCCTCAAAATATTTTTTAAATTTTGTTTCCATATCTAAAATTGCATCTACAAAATTTGCTCTATATCTATATTGAAAAAAAGTAAGACTCATATTATACAAGTTATTGAGCACAAGACAAGAAGTAGGATAATAAGAACCAGAACAAGCACAAGTAGCCGCATAAAAAACCTTTAAAAACTTCATATACTCGAATGCAATGTTCCAATCAGCTTGAGTTAAAGAACAATCACCATACTTGGCATTCACATAAGAAGTAATAACATCAACATGTTTCACACAAGATTTTATCATAAGATATGTTGAATTCCAACGATTTTTCACATCAGCTTTCATTTTCTTTGGTTTCACATTGAAACTAGCACACAACCCTTCAAATTCTTGGGTCCTAGGTTGGGAAGTAGATATAAAATGAATTGCATCTCTAATTTTATCAATATGTACTCCTATATGTTGCAAACCATCTTGCACAACTAAATTAATAATATGGCATACACATCGCATATGAAAAAATGTACCAGCATGAGGAGTAGACAAATTTCTTTGGAATAAATCAATAGCAGCAGTATTAGCAGTATGGTTATCAAATGTAATACTAAAAACTTTATCAACAATATCAAACTCCCTAAAAACACCATTTATACACTGAAAAATGTGATTAGCATTATGAGGATACTCCATCAAACGGAAAGCAATGATTTTTTTATGCAAAATCCAACTAGCATCTATATAATGAGCAGTCACAGCAATATATCCAAGATTATTGATACCACTCCACAAATCAGAAGTAAAAGAGATTGTACTACCAAGTTGACCAATTTCAGTAATCAAATTTTTCCGGATTTCAATAAAAGCTTTCAAACAATCAGCTCTAGTAGTATTTCTAGAAACTTTACAAAAAGCAGGATTTATACTAGTTTGCATGAAATGTTCAAATCTAATATCATCACCGAAAGTGAATGGCTGCTCTGCTGCAGCTACATAAAGGGCCAGTCCATGTCTCATTTTAGGTTTTGTGTATACAAAATTACAAACACCAGTTACACTACTATCACCACCAACTACGCCAATATCCTCTTTATGTTTCTTCCTAAGATGCCTCTCAATATGCCCCGTGCCCCCATTACTACTGCAAGAATAATGATTTAAACAGTAATTACACACACCTCTCATTCCTATGTCAACCCCTTCTTTGTTTATGTAATGTTCCTCAATTTTGGCATGATTCCATACCCATGAAGTGCGACCCCTTTTCGCAGCAGTGCGTTGTGTAGATGTCGAACCTGAATTAGGGCCAACAGTGTTTGAAGCGGCTTCACCTATAGAACCAAGTGCACGTGGTGGAATTTGTGGTTGTGGATCTTGTGACTCATCAGAGTCTGAATTAGGGCCATGTGTAAAGTCTATGTGTATTTGTGCCATATTAAACACAACAGTAAACACAGAAACACAGAATCACAAACACAAACAGAGTAAACACAGATTCATAAACAGAGTACACACAAAATCACAGTCACAGAGTAAACACAGATTCACAAACAAAGTAAACAAACTAAACACAAAGTCACAAACTAAACAGAGAGAGAGTGAGAGATATCCTGTTTCTGGTGGCAGAGGCAGTGGCAGTGGTGGCCGTTAGGGTATAGATCTAGGGTTTTCTGGTGGTGGTGGTGTGGTGGTTTTTTGGTGGTGGTGGTTAGGGTTTTCTGGTGGTGGTGAGGCGTTGACGGGGTGTGGCCGTGTGGTGGTGTGGGGGTTCGAGTGGTGGTGCGGTGGTGGTGTGGGGGTTCGGTGGTGCGGTGGTGCGGTGGTTAGGGTTAGGGTTTTCTGGTGGTGGTGGTTAGGGTTTTTTGGTGGTGGTGAGGGGTTGACGGGGTGTGGCCGTGTGGGGCTGTGGGGGTGTGGGGGTTCGAGTGGTGGTGCGGTGGTGGTGCGGTGGTGAGTGGTGGTGCGGTGGTTAGGGTTTTCTAGTGGTGGTCAGGAGTTGAGTGGTGGCTGGTGGTGACTGCTGGTGTTGGTGGTGACAGATCCGTCGCGGTGGTTTTCTGGTGGTTACCGCAGGTGTTTCCGGCAAGCGGTGAGCCAGAGCCAGAGAGAGAGAGAGAGAGAGAGAGAGAGAGATTGATCGTCGATTCGTCGGTGTACGAGGAAGAAGAGAGAGAGAGAGAGAGAGAGAGAGAGTCGATCAGTCAGAGAGAGCCGTTAGGGTTTGGCAAAGACGCCTATAACATCCTATTTATAGTGAGTAGGAAATGTAGTGCATTTGTCACACGTCCCATCTATGCACCCAACGGTAAAAATTCCCGTAAAATTGAACTACGCGAGGGTCGTTAGAGTATTTTTCTTCGAATCGGAACTGTCTACATTTTACGTGGGAGTGATTATATCCTATGTGCAAAAAATAAAGTAAATTAATTATCATTAGCTACCTGATCGATTGAGACAAAAAATTTTGTTTACAGTAAATCAACGTCCCGATGAAAAGTCTTTGAATACCCGATAGACTTCAAATTTGGCGAGAGTGATTAAAACAACAATCCAAACAATATGAACGGTTTGGATCGTCATAATTATGTTGAGATCGCGTGGCTAGCGTACATTATCATATAGCATAACATCTTAGTTCATAACCAAGTTAGTTCGATGTATATGATCAAAAGGTAGGTGCAAACTCGATTTCTCGAATGTTCGATCTAAACCGTTACGATTTCATATCTTATCAATTCTATCATTTTCCCCGAAAACGGTGGCTATCAAATGTCGGCAACCATCTGATCGGATCAAATTCGGTGCATTTAAGAGCAATAATGTCCTATAATGCATGACTCGACGACCATCAGAGCAGCTTTTTTCGTATCGGAACCGTCTAGATTGCAAGTGGGAGTGATTATATCCTCCATGCAAAAAATGAAGCGATTTAACTATCGTTACATCTTTGATCGAAGGACACAAATTGTCGGTTGATAATAAATCAACGTCCATGATGAAAGGGCTTTCAATACCCGATGGACTTCAAATTTGGCGAGGGTGATTAAAATAGTAAAACAAACAAAGTGAACGGTGTGGATCGTCATAAATGTGTTGCGATCGTGTGGCTTATGCATAATATAATCAAAATTTTATACAAAACAATATAACATATTAATAATTTAACATATTATGTAATTATAAAAATTCAATTTTGACCTATCAACTCAAAAATCAAATATTTCATTTTAATTATTAAAAATTTATTTTTTATTTTTTCTTCAATTTAATTTATGTTATAAATATTTTTTCAAAATTTATATTTTTGTTATAAATATTTAATTTTTGTTTCACCCCTAACTTTTTTCATTTAGTTTATTCAAAAATTCATTTTAATTATTAAAAATTTTATTTTTCATTTTTTCCTCATTTTCAAATAAAATTTAATTTATTGTATAAAAATATTTTTCAAAATTTATATGTTTGTTATCAAAATTTAATTTTTATTTTACCCCTAAGTTTTCATTTATGTTATTCAAAAATTCAATTTTAATTTCCCTCATTTTTCCTTATTATGGCATTTGGCAACTTAATTTATTTAATAAAATTACATTTTTGACTTATTATGTATTTATTTATTTTTGTGAAGTCCATTTATTTAATTAAAATTTATTTATTTCAAAAATCAAAATTTTCACTTTTATTATTCAAAAATTCATTTTTTATTTCCATCTTTTTTTTTTCATTATTATGGCATTTGGCAACTTCATTTATTTAATAAAAATGTATTTTTTTTGTATTATGTATTTATTTATTTTTCTAAAGTCCATTTATTTAATGAAAACTTATTATAAATTCAACTCCCTCTCTCTCTCTCTCTCTCTCTCTCTCTCTCTCTCACACTCTCTCTCTCTCTCTCTCCGTGATATATTGCGTAATTACAAAAAAAAATTTTTCACCTATCAATTCAAAAATCAAAATTTTCACTTTTATTATTCAAAAATTCATTTTTTATTTCCATCTTTTTTTTTTCATTATTATGGCATTTGGCAACTTCATTTATTTAATAAAAATGTATTTTTTTTGTATTATGTATTTATTTATTTTTCTAAAGTCCATTTATTTAATGAAAACTTATTATAAATTCAACTCCCTCTCTCTCTCTCTCTCTCTCTCTCTCTCTCTCTCTCTCTCTCTCTCTCTCTCTCTCTCTCTCTCTCCGTGATATATTGCGTAATTACAAAAAAATATTTTTCACCTATCAATTCAAAAATCAAAATTTTCACTTTTATTATTCAAAAATTCATTTTTTATTTCCATCTTTTTTTTTCATTATTATGGCATTTGGCAACTTCATTTATTTAATAAAAATGTATTTTTTTTATTTATTATGTATTTATTTATTTTTCTAAAGTCCATTTATTTGATGAAAACTCTCTCTCTCTCTCTCTCTCTCTCTCTCTCTCTCTCTCTCTCCGTGACATATTGCGTAATTACAAAAAATTATTTTTCACCTACCAATTCAAAAATCAAAATTTTCACTTTTATTATTCAAAAATTCATTCTTTATTTTTCCTCATTTTTTGAAATAAAATAAAATTTATTTTCCTTATTTTATTTTTATTTTCCCTAATTCTTTTCATTATTATACCATGCCGTGCCCTTTACACTTTCGTGCCGTGCCCGTGCCCGTGCCCGTGTCGTGCCCGTGCCCGTGCCGTGCCATACTAAAACCGTGCCAGTGCCGTGCCCGTGCCTGTGCCAGACTAAAACCGTGCCCGTGCCCGTGCCGTGCCAGACTAAAACCGTGCCCGTGCCCGTGCCGTGCCAGACTAAAACCGTGCCGTGCCTGATTAAGTCCGTGCCGTGCCCGTGCCGTGCCTGATTAAGTCCGTGTCGTGCCGTGCCGTGCCACGCCAGGCCAACTACCGTGCCGTGCCCGTGCCGTGCCCGGCTTAGACCGTGTCGTGCCGTATCGTGCTAGGCCAACTACCGTGCCGTGCCCGTGCCGTGCCCACCCTTTTCCGTGCCCCGTGCCCGTGCCCGTGCCGCCTCAGACCGTGCCGTGCCGTGCCGTGCCCAACTTTTACCGTGCCCAAACCGTGCCCGTGCCGGAGTTTTTCGTGCCGGGCCCGTGCCGTGCCGGGCCGGCAAGGCCCATTTGACACCCCACATGTCTAAACAGTGGTCCCAAATAGTAAAATGGACATGTGATGCAATGCAATCGATTTGGAGGATCATTAGCTAGCCTGTTCTTTCTGTTTCATTCCTCTTCTCTTAACCCAGAAAAATGTCTTCTACCCTCGTTTTGTTAACAGAAACTAAGGCACCAGTTCGGCCGGTACCAGAACGTCCCGCGGCAGTTTTTCATCCTAGCATTTGGGGAGATCATTTCCTTGCCTATGCTTCTGATGACATGGTAAAATTCATTGTCTAGCTTTTCTTTAAATGGTCAATGGGTACTCACATAGAGCTATATATATATATATATATATATATATATATATATATATATATATATATATATATATATATATATATATATATATATATATATATATATATATATACGCGATTACATCATTCAACATCAACTTGATTAATTTTCATTTGCAATGCACTCGCCTGGTTAAGAAAATTATTTTGACCGCACTAAAGTTTAAAACCAAATCCTAGATCAAAATGTACTTCCCACATGTCCTCCTCTATTCTCATCACAAAAAAAAAACAAAACAAGGTACATCACAAAAAACAAAACAAGGTACATGATATATATATATATATATATATATATATATATATATATATATATATATATATATAGAGAGAGAGAGAGAGAGAGAGAGAGAGAGAGAGAGAGAGAGAGAGAGAGAGAGAGAGAGAGAGAGAAAGAGAGAGAGAAAGAGAGAGAGAGAGAGAGGGATATAGAAATTTTGGACAATGTGTACGTCAGATGGGGAATTGAAATTAATAATACAGTACTACCTTCCCCATGGAATGGCCAATCCCCTCATTTTGGAGGATTAATAATTCCATGATAAGAGTGGTGCAAATCCATTTTACCATAGCAAACAAAGAATTAGGGACTGTGCGAAATTGGAAGTCCAATCCCATTCGCCAAAACCTGGTACTATCAAACATGTCCTCCTTTATTCTCATCGCAAAAAAACAAAACATGGTACATGATAGAACATGTAAAGCTCTCCCAAAAATAATTTGAAAAATGCTAAAGTAAGCACAATAGGCTTATGTTAAGTTTTAAAAAAGCGTGTCCAAATGTGTAAAAAATATATAAAAATTGATGTAAATGTATTGAAAAATGTAAAAGATGTACTAATATCCATGGGATTTTCTGGATGAAATTGTTTCATGCCTGGACCTTTTTTTGGGGTAATTAATACCAGGACGTTTCGGATTGAAGTTATTCATTTGAGACGGAATTTTTATATGCAAAACCCGGTACTATCAAACATGTCCGGATCCTCTATTCTCATCACACAAAAAAAAAACACATGGTACATGATAGAACATGTAAAGCTCTCCCATAAATAATTTGAAAAATGCTAGAGTAAGCACAATATTTATACTAGACTAGTTTCGACTCTTAATATTCCCAAAACACAATAAATTACTTAGAAACTAGACACAAAAAATAACTTAGAAACATATTTAGATTCCTTGTGCACATAGAAAAACCAAAAGACTCTTCGATTAACTTAATGACTCTTGACTAACAAAAATGACTTCAAAGGCTTTGAACAAAAATTAAATATTAGACCGTGCCTCAATTATTTCCCCTCTCAAAGTGGTCTAAATACTAATTGGCTGTGAGATCTGCATCACATATCAATATGTGATTATGAACGGCTCAGGACACCATGTGTTGGTGCCTCAAAAACCAATGAGTAATGGGAAATGCTATTAACAACTCATTGGGTTATGAATAAGGGAGGAAGAAGACAGAAAAACACAATTTCCGATATACCGTTAACAAGATTCAAGGCACTTTAACTTATCGGAAACTGTATTTTTTGGTCCTCTTACTACATTATTCACAAATCACAACCCAATGAGTTGTTATTAGCATTTTCCATGAGTAATTACTCCATTTTGGGGCACCTGGGGACGGGCATTTACAACGTTTAACATAATCGAACCCAAGAGATGTCAGGTGGTCGTGTGGTCCCGTTGATGTTTTTTTGGATAAATATGGTCCCGTTGATGTTGCTTACCTTTGTGGCTCAAATTGTACGTGCTCAGTACACTAAACTTTATCTTGGTGACCTTTCCAATAGGGCATCATTTCCATTCCATGTGCTCTCTCTTGATTCCCTAACGTTTCTACCTCCAAAAGAACCCATGAATTGTTCTATAAATAGCAAACCACTAAAGCTTTTTTGATCTATACCATAGAAAGCCCACAATACACTTAGATTGCAGCCCATTTCACAGCCACCCCAACCCAGAAAAATGTCTTCTACCCTAGTTTTGTCGACAGAAAATAACGCACCAGTTCGGCCGGTGACACAACGTCCCCCGGCAGTTTTTCATCCTAGCATTTGGGGAGATCATTTCCTTGCCTATGCTTCTGATGACATGGTAAAATTCATTGTCTAACTTTGCGATTACATCATTCAACTTCAACTTGATTAATTTTCATTTGCAATGGACTCGCCTGGTTAAGAAAATGTTAATGGTTTTATTTATTTACTTTTCGTGCAGGAAGTGGATATCAACAAGAAGCCGAATCATCAACAGCTTAAAGAAAAGGTGAGAAAGGAGCTTGTGGAAGCTAAGGGCGAACGTTCACAACAGCTAGACCTTATTGATGCAATCCAGCGCCTAGGCGTGGCTTACCATTTTGAAACAGAGATTGAGCTGAGACTACATCACATATATGAAACCTATGGTGACAAAAATGATGAGGATCTTTACACTATGTCTCTCAAGTTTCGATTACTTCGACAACAAGGATATCCTGTCTCTTGTGGTAAGTCACCTTAATTTTTCTCTTGTACTGTTAAGGAAAGTGATTTTTTATTTATTATGTTATTCAGGTCATTAAAAATAAACCATAAATTTTCTCCAATCCCACATCACTAAAAATTATATATATATTTTTAAAATTATTTATGAAGAGATCACATGTCTTGAAATCCTTTTAATAATAATGGGAAAACCACCCCTAATTGTATGAATGAAATCCTTGTAATGAATGAAATCTTTCCTTCGCCATTCAAAAAAATCTATTTTTAACGCACATTGTAATAGATTATTATATCTTGTTAGACTATATATGTAATTAACTGGCTAGTAGTCAAAAAGCATATTAGCATAGTTGGGGACCTGGGGTCAATGAAAGGTAAAGGGAGCTGATTTTGGGGCTCCCTTTTTTGATACAGACACTCCAAAATTTAATAGAGTTACAAAACTATCCTTTTCAAAATATAAAAATTACTGTAGGCACTCCATCCCAAAATTATCCCCTCATTTACTTGAGGCACTCCTAACGGAAACTGCTTGCACTTCTAACGGAAAAAGCTTTCTGAAGTGTTCACCCTTCAAAGCCAGACAACACCAAAAAGAACATTCAATTTCACTTATATAAACATAACTAGAGAGCTCTTCAAAAAAAAACAAAAAAAAATTAGGCATATTGGTACCTATAGCTTTTGCCTCATGATGTTTACAATATGATTTGGGACATAATCCTTTCTTTCCATCAAAATCAACCTACCCGTCTTTGGGCTTAGATTCCAGCAACACGTTGAATGCCAAATGAACACAGTAAGCCTTAAAAAAAAAAAAAAATCGAACACGGTGAGTAAAGAGTAGTTGTCATATACTAAGATTCTTCTCGCACCATCTCTGTCAAGTTATTGTATCTAAGAGATCCATTACGATAAAGTCTCATAGGGTTTGTAAACAAAATAGAAATACTGAAACTTCTCTTTGATAATCCATTGCCCCCAATGGCTATTGGTTACTAGGCTATAGGTTAAAATTTCAGTGCTTCAGAACATGAATCTCTTTTGTTTTCATTAATTCTCATAGCGGGTGCGAGATGATACTCATATAATTTGCATATCAATCACGCCACATGCAACGAAGAAAGATATACTCCCTCCGTCCCAATTTGATTGCTCCCTACGGTTATGCGTGTCTTTTTAAAACTCTTGTAGCTTTCATTCTATAATGTATTTTATATGCAATATCAATCTTATTTGATAGATCTCAATTAGTTCTATTAGACAAAAAAATTTAAAAACATTGAAAACATTACCAATAAAAAGATATAGACGTTTGAAAATGGCACGGATATTCGTAGAGAGCATTTAAAATGGGACAGAGAGAGTAATCAATAACCTGATGGAACAGAATGCAAGCCAGAGACGACGATCGGGAGTAGCTACCGGCGACGAAAGGTAACGGAGAGCGGCGCTTGACGGATAGGATTTGGGTGGGCGTCCATTTTTCTTCTTCCGTTAGGCGTTAACAAAGAAGGCAGAGGAGAAAAACACATAAAAAAAAAATTTGGAGTGCCTGAAGTAAAATTGAAACTTGCAAAAGGGTGGTTTTGAAAAACCACTGTAGTTTGGAGTGCCTCCATCAATTTTTGGAGCACGATTATCAATTCCCAAGGAGAATTAATAAATATCAAATTTGACAAGCAAACAGACTAAGAAATAAATAATATGTTTTCATGTTTCCAAAAAAAAAGAGAATCAATTTTGATATGCTCACGCAATATATTATTTCCAAGCTCTCCTTTTGTCGTTATGTATACGGTCTCTATCCTTTTGTTTTTGTCATTATATGAAATGACAAGACTACCTTTCTATTTATGACAACTACCTTTCTATTTATGACATCAGAAAAATGTATACACTTTTCTCCTCATAAATAATTTTAAAAAAATAAATGTTTTTATCCCATATATTTATGATATCATAAATGTATTTAAAATTATATATATTTTTTAAAAGTAACCAAAATAAAACATATAAAAATATTTGGAGTAAAATAAGGAGGAATTGAAAAGATGTGCAGTTTAGAGAAATTTTCTCCAATCCCACATCGCTAAAAATACAATCCTTGATAATTCTTGCTTCTATAAAAGGTTGCAAGCCTCTCCCTCTACGAGAAAGGTGCCAGTTAATTGCTTGGGGTGCAGTAAAGTTGTCTTTCTTGGCTTTTGTGCTACAACTAGAGGCGTCATAATAATGTCTTTTAACAAGTTGGAAGTGTGCCATGGTAGGGGCTTCCACTTCATAAATGGCTGGGAAGCGTACCTCCCTCTCTCTTGTAATGATGTGAGCCCCGATAGAAGAACAGGAGAATTCCCTCTGCTTCCATGTCTGTCTATTGTCAAGGTTTGTCATACCTATGTGGCTAGAAAGTCCAGTTGACTTACTCGTTCCCGCATCTGATTGTAAAAGAGCTAAGCCCAGCGGTTCTACTAAGGCTATTAAAGGAAGCATAACAAAAACCACGAATATATGCATGGCGTAACAGAACCACAAAATGAGGCAACATTTTCAAACTGCTCAATGATATAACATTAATCACTAGAACACCTAACATTTTCACCATATCATGCATTTAATATTTTCCAAAAAATGACAACATTTTTAAAATCAGTTTTCTTACATGTTCCATGTCATAAAATTACATTAACTACCACCTAATGGTATAATATTCGCCTTGAGAAGGCATAACATGTTGTGACTGGGAATACATAAAAGTTGGATACTTTACACTCTACCATTTGAGATAAAGTTATTTCCACCGCCGGTGCAAACAAAAGTTTCCTCCAAATTGATTGCATTGTGACATGTGTCTAAACAGTGGTCCCAAATAGTAAAACATGGATATGTAGCACAATGCAATCGATTTGGAACAAACTTTTGTGTCCATTGACAGTGGAAATAATTTAAACTCTTCGTGTTTCTTGTGAATACACATTCTCTTAGTGGTGTTGTTCGCCAGAAGTACTCAACCTACACTTGAGCATTACTTTTTTTCTTTTTTTTTTTTATCACAAATAAAAACAAGAAAAAAAAATAAATTTCATTATCATTAAGGAAACGGATTTTCACAGTCCCTTTTTATTCCCTAGACCGTCTTTTTTTTTTTCTCTGGGCTTTGTCTTCTGTTCATTTACATAATTACTCTTCGTATCGCATAAAGAATATCAAAAAGTAGGAACCAGAAGGGCAGTCTTGTCATTTCATATAATATGGACAAAAAAGACAGCGAACACATGACCATAAAGGGCAACTTGGAAATGATATTATTGTGGGAAAACATAAATGATTTCTTTTATGGAAACAGAAAAACATATCCGTTTGCTTGTGAAATTTCTAATATTTAGGTTCCGTTTGTTTGAACATAAAATATTTTACTCGTTTTTCTTTGTTTGGTTGGGCAAAATTGTGCAAAACATTTTCCTAAGGAAAAGTTTTTCCATGAAATGGCGTAAAACGATATACTTCAAAACATCCCGTAACTCATTTTCCTCGGAGGTGTCAGTTCCCTTGCAAAGGTTCATGAGCAAAAGTTATTCGGCTAGGGCAACCCCAATCCCATAACAGAGAATGCACCATGAAGGTGTAGACCAAAAACGCTAGAGAGAGAACGTGGGTACTTTTCCATCAATTCAAATTCACGCTAGTACAAGGATATGCTTACATACATACATACATATATGTATATGTATATGTATATATTATTATTTAATACCTGTTAAAATGTTTGTTATGAAGATTTACCCACACAAAAAAAATGTTTGTTATGAAGTCAAGTGAGACGATCAAGTTCAAGAAAGACAATTTTGTTAAAATTGCAACCAAACACCAGAAAATGAAAGTGGTAATTTTTTTCCATGTAAAATATTTTCTATGAAAACATTTTTTGTTGGAAAATATTTTACATTGAAACAAACGGACCCTTAATATGCTTTTTGATGGCTAACAACAGGATCGACAGTGATTGATATTGTTGCTCAACAATGCTTAAAAAACCTAAAACTATTATGTTTTATATTTCCTCCTTAGTTTGGGGAAAAAATATTTGCCTTTATGACTACATTTTTGCGAAAATTACTGAAGCCGGAATTACTGATTTTCTTGTTAGAAGGGTTGGAAAAGTTTCACACAAGGAACAGAAAACTCCACAGCCGAACTCCATAAACAGAGCCTTCACAACCAGAAAAGTTCCAACACAGGGAACAAACTAAAAAAACAACACAAACGAAACAAAACAGAAAAAACCTCCACCATTATTAGGTCGTCGAGCTCCACCGAGCCGGATCTGGTGAGTTTATTTACCGGAGAAGCAGAGCCGAGCCCCCTATCTGACTTTATTCGCCTGAATGGTTTAAGCAGATATATTCAACAAACTCAAGGACGACGAAGGGAAATTTCAAGAATCGTTGATTGGTGATGTGAGAGGATTACTGAGTTTGTACGAAGGTACACATCTGAGGGTGCATGGAGAAGATATACTAGATGAAGCACTGGAATTTACAACCACTCAGCTCAATTCTGCACTGCCAAACTTAAGCAATAATCCAATTGCAGCACAAGTAGTTCATGCTCTAAATGAGAATCAGCCCATCCACACGGGCTTGACAAGGCTCGAGTCAAGGCATTTTATTTCCCTCTATGAAAAAGATGATTCCCACAACAAAGTTCTATTGGATTTTGCAAAATTGGATTTCAACTTATTGCAGAAATCGCACCAGAGGGAGCTAAGCGAAATCACAAGGTGACATTAAATCCTTTCAGTCCTTTAGTTGAGATGAATCGAAAGAGAAAAAAGAAACGGGGCATTAATATGCTGGATCTTATATTTTTTCATGGCACAATTTCTGGTCCAGGTGGTGGAAAGATTTCGATGTTACAACGAAACTTCCTTTTGCAAGAGACAGAGTGGTGGAGTTGTACTTTTGGATATTGGGAGTGTTCTTCGAGCCTCAATATTTTCTTGCTATAAGGATTTAACCAAAGTGATTTCCTTGATTTCCGTTATCGACGACGTGTATGATGCTAGCAATGCTACCATTGAAGAACTTGTGCTCTTTAATGATGCAATTCAGAGGTTAGTTCCCCCATCGTGATATATATTAATTTTGATCTATAAGAGTAAAACCCCTTTTCCTTTGAAAGTCTGAGAATCCAAACGTTGAAATCTTGAATTTGTGATGGAATTTGCGGCTAAAAATGTATTCACTTTCTTATAAAGGCAGTAAAAAATAAAAAAGTCTTAGGCCTTGTTCGGATACGTTTTTGAACAGTTTTCGAAAATGGGGTCTAGTTTTGACCGGTAAAAACATTTTAGAAAATGAGGTTCACTTGACCAAAGAGTCTGCCAGGATGACAGATTTTTTCATGGGCCCACTTCAATGTGTGGATGAGAGCAAGAGAGAGGGCACACACGTCGGGGTTTTGCAGTGAAAGCAAGAGAGAGGACAATTAATGACGTGGGTTTTGGATGTGATTTTTTAGTCAAAAGTGAATAGAGACAGAGGAAGACTTTTTCAAAAATTGTCTGAAAACTCATCCGAACAAAGCCTTAAGTTTTTCAAATTACACAATTCAATTCATAAAGAGAACTAAACTATAAATTTTATAGAGTACATTTATAAAAACATGAATAGCAAAAATCATTCCGCAAAAGCAAAAGAGAATAGAAAAGTCTAGAGGCACTAAGGGAGTACATACGTGTTCCATTAAGGTGACTTTCTTTTTGTCTTTTTACGGATTTCTAAGTTGATATATGTGAGGAGAATAAACTACCTTAAAAGATGTAAAAAACCAAAAAGTCAATTGGTGAAACTGGCCAAGAAAGATACTAACTAATATACTAAATTTACATGTGACACTCAAAGAGAAAATAGAAACTTCTTTAAATGGTCAAGACATGTAAGAAGATATGTTATCAACTTATGCTAGAGTATAAATTTCGTAATCTAAAAGTTGAATCTAAAGTTATTACTAGCTAAATTTGGTTTTCACAACTATTTCTATACCCCTTGGTCATTTCCCATAACCTATTTGATTTTCAGGTGGGAAGTCAGTGCCTTGAATCAACTTCCGGACTACATGAAACTTGTTTATCAAAAGCTTTTGGATACTTACAACATGTTCGATGATGAAATGGCCAAGCAAGGAAGATCATATCGAGTCGAATACGCAAAATTAGCAGTTCGCCTCGAACAAACTTACTTTTTTGTAAAATTTATTATGTCTAATAATACTGAAATTCTATCCAATAGTAACTCATTGTCTTCAAAATTGTAGATGAAAAATTTGGTTAGAGGATACTTGGCTGAAGCCAAATGGTATCACGAAGGCTATGTTCCAAGTGTGGAAGAGTACATGGCAGTTGGAGAATTGACAAGTGGTGTCCAAGCTCTTTCAACCAGTTCCTTTGTTGGAATGGGAGATTTGGTGACCAAAGAGGCCTTTGATTGGGTTTTTAGCAATCCTTTAATTGTTCAAGTTTCATCAGCGATTGGCAGGCTCATGGACGACGTGGCTGGCCACGAGGTAAGATTGATGACAAATATTTATATAACTTGTTCTAAAAGCGATATACAAATAATACAATACATACATGTATGTCTGAAACAAGGTTCACCATGCACTTAGAGTTAGAGGTATTGATATTTACCTAACTCCTATCATCATTATACTTACAAATTGGTACCCTTTTCATGAGCCTAACGAACCAAACCGCTTATATGATCAGGGTTGGATTAAATCTAAAAAAATAATCACAAGTGATTGAGCTTGACTTTTATGTTCTGTGAACGAGTCTGAACAAGCCCAAAGTCAAGCTGAGCTCGAGTTGTTTTCAACGTTTAACATCCCTAATTCTAACTATGTCAACACTGTCAATTAACTAATTAGCACATTGCAATAAATAAAGAGGATGGAATTGGGACTTATCATTCATACTACCACTTTTTCATGCTAACATTTGTGATGTTGGAACTATAGTTTGAGCAAGAAAGAGGTCACGGAGCTTCCGCAGTTGAATGCTACATGAAACAATATGGTGCAACAAGAGAAGAGGCTGTCCTTGAATTTCATAAACGAGTTACAAAGTCATGGAAAGACATCAACTCAGAGTGTCTCTGCCCAAACGCTGTCCCAATGCCACTCCTCGTGCGAGTTCTCAATCTGGCACGCGCATTTCATGTGGTATACAAGGATGGTGATATTTACACAAATTCTGGAACCAAGTTCAAGGAATTTGTGACCTCAGTACTCGTTGATTCCGTGCCAATTTGAAATCTCTCTTGCAAATGGTTGAGCCCGAAGATCAAGCAATTTTATGAACACCTATTCATATCTCTGTGTCGCCAAAAACATATATAAAAGCACGTATGTTATATTATAAATTGCTCTAGTGCTAGGAATAAAGAGAATCTTCTAAATTATCGCCTTGTTTTGATCAAACAGGCCAGTGTAATGCAAGTTTTGTTCTTCTTAAAGCTTGGTTAGGGATCTTCTGTATTGATTGTGCGCAATGAACGGATTATTTCCATCAATAAATAAAGTTGTGTTTTGTTGTTGTTTATTCTCGACGAGTATATATATCTCTTCAGAAATGACACACACTTTCATAACACTTATTCACAACTCACAAGCATATTCTTTAGGGTGAAACAAGTAGTAAAAATATTAACGCTGAATATCTACTACGACCACTTTTAAAAATGTGAAGCCCCAAAAGTGTTTCCCAAACTTTTACTTACCAAAAATACGGCTTCAAAAAATTACAAAAACTTGCCCAACCAACTGGGAAAAAAACGCTGCCTCTTCTCAGCGTATCTTCTAAGCATTGCAACTCCTAAGGAAATGTTAAATTGGATAGGTGACGAAGCGGCATAAACTGGAGTATTAGAGAATCTGATAAACAACGAATCTAAGGGGAAAAATCACACACCGTTGCAATTGTACCAATATCAAATAGGTGCCTTTTTTCACCCTGAAGAACATGCTTGTGAGTTGTGAATAAGTGTTATGAAATTAAATAGCCTGTCAAATTCATAGCTTATCTGTCCCTCTGATGGTATTTAATGTCTTCAATTTTTAGAATGTCTCATTCCTTATCTGTCCCTCTGATGGTATTTTAGTTCCCATTAGAAGAAAAATCAGTTCCTCTTATTTTTTTGTAATCAATTGATTCTTCTTCTCTTCTATTCTCTCTGACTTCTTTCCTTGTTATCAACAACTGATCAGGCCACAAGAACGTAAACTCTCTCTCTCTCTCTCTCTCTAATACATACATAGACATACCCATATATAGGCGGGTATGTCTATGCAGATTTGTGAGTATATTAAGGGTAATCAGCCAGAACATAAAAAAAGAGAGTTAGAATTTGCTAAAACAACAAACAGAGTGAAGATTTTTTGGGATTGCCAACTAATTTCTTGTGATTAACAAACGAGTTTTTTCTCAATGAAGTTAGCCATCTCCTTGTGTGCTTGAATGACGATGAGAAGTTAATTTGTTGCCTTCATGGATGGTTGAAGGAACATGGACTCATTGGCAGAAAAAGTAATTGTAATAGCAAAGAGGGAGAAGAGAGATACAAATGGGGTGAATAATTACGGGTTGGTCGGTGGCGTCTTTGGTGGAGGTGGGCGGTGGTCTCTGTAATTTCCCAGGGGTGCGTGTGTGTGTGTGTGAGAGAGAGAGACAGAGAGAGAGGCAGGGCGGGAGATGGCAAAAATAATTGGGATTTGAAACTGTAGCAGTGAGAGATATCTTAAATTCGGATGGGATTTTTTGGGAATAGATTCGGATTGGATCCGGTCCATTGACAGGCCTACTTCACGTATGGGCGTCGTTGATGCTTTTACTTAACTTTTATGTATGTTCCTCTTTTCTTTGATACTTCACGAATTTTTCTTTAGTTTAACTCCCGCTTGATGTTTGGAATCTCTTGTTATGACTTTCGGGAATCGGACTTCAATTCATGCTATATGCTTTATTTTTTTGGAACTTCAATACGTAAATGGTTATAATCGAGAAGATGGTTCGATTGACACTCCAACCACTAATTTACATTTTAATTGATCCCATCAAATTATTTTTCCCAACAATTTTTATCTGAGGCTGTGTTTATAAGAGACACACTTTTCAAAGTTGAGAATAAATTGTTTACGGATATGGCGGAAACCCTACCCATTGAATAATTTGAACCGTTCATCTTTTAGGGTCCGCATAATTATGTGTTCATGCAAAAAAAAAGCCCGATCGGATATCAATAGGTATTTTAAAAATAGAATTTTAGTTTATAGAATGAACGGTTGTGGTCATTTTAACTTTAACATTGTTGATAGAATCTAGTGCATTCGTTTTATGAACCGGTTGTGGTCATTTTAACTTTAAAACTATTGAGAGAATCCATGTGTCAGTGCGCATCCTCTAAAGAATTTTTTTGTTTTTACTTTTGAGTAGGGATGAAACCGGAGAGGGGCTAGTAGGGGCAGTCGCACCTGCGAGGGGAAAAAAACGTCTAGTATTATGTAGAGAAAACAAAATTTCCTATGAATTATAGGTTCGCTCCTGTCTCGAATACATGTTCGCCCACTCCGTCCCTGCATTTGAGAATTGCGAATGGTATTGTTTGTCAGGTTTGGTTATACAACAATAACATAACCCATTTAGTCCCCAATAATTGGGGGTATGGGCGGGGGAAGGATAGGAGACAGACCTAACCTTTGGCAATAAATGCACAAAGTGGCTGCTCCCAGAATACCACTGAAACAGATGGATTGGAGACAGACCTAACCTTTGGCAATAAATGCACAAAGTGGCTGCTCACAGAATACCACTGAAACAGTGATCCCCCTATACCGTCGCATTTGTTGCGGAATCATGCCCTCAAATCAAAGCCAAAAGGCATCAGAGAGGGCAGACCCAAGAATCATTTTGGTTATGAATGATTTTATTTTTTTATCTCCTTTTGTTAGGCTTAGTCTCAACTTTTCCTAAAACATACTTGGATTGATTATTCCCTTATGTTTCATTTTAGGAAAAGTTGAAAAATCTTGAAAGTTAGGATGAATTTTCGTACGTGTTCTAACAGAACAATCAAGCTACAGAACCAACGGGATAAACCCCATCACGTGTAGATTGATTTTGGCCCATGCTTGAAGGCATTTCCCTAATTGTAATTCACTTCACATCACATGTACTCTGCACGAGCACTTTGGTCTTTGGTAACAACACAAAATTGACACTACTGAAACTGAACAGACGAACCAATTTTAGTAAGTATTTTGTAAAGTAGGAGTGTCCACGGATCGGATCCGGACGGATCGGATACGGATCCGATCCGATCCGCTCAGAGCGGATTATGGTTTTTAAGATCCGGAACCGAACCGAACATTCACGGATCCGTTACGGATCGGATCGAGTCGGATCGGGCGGATCTGACAGATTAAAGAAGGATTATTGAGCGGATCGAGCGGATCCGATCCGATCCGGATCCGGAACTGTCAGATAAGAAATTCTCGATCCGGAACCGAACCGAACATTCACGGATGGATCAACGGATGGTTCGGATCGGTTCGGATTGATCGGATTGGCGGATCAGGATGATCCGCTGGACAGCCCTATTGTAAAGATGTATATATGATGAATACATTTCTTTCTTGCTAAATTGATTGCTAAAAGCTAAAAGTTTTTTATACTCTTTTAAACTCTTTTTTCTTACATTGCTTTGATCAACTAATGTCATGAATTACGCTATCCTTAATTTGTTCACATTCTCACATTGGATTGACCCTTTTGTGAACCTTATTTCAAAAGGCATATTTTGCAAGTGGTTAGGTTTTCTAGAAAGAGCAGTCAATTCTGTGGTGGCATACTTGGATTTGGTTGTGGTTGGATTCTGCAACACAGTGCCTTTAGGCAAGGGCATTTGCTAGTTAGGTTACAAAATGAAAGGCGTTACCTGGGACAACACTTCAAGCAGCATATTCTGGAAAAAAGGTTTTCAAAAACTCGTAAGAGAATGCTCGTGTGAGATACTAATCCTAAGGCTACGTATTTATCATGAAAGATGCGCATTCAAAGAAGAATAACAATTTAAAATAATAAATTTCATTGGTGTGTAATGACCAAAACACTGGCACAAGGAGAGTGCCATATTATTTTTATCATGAAGGAGAGTGCCATATAGAGATATAATATTTCACCTTTTATCACCTTTCATTATGTATCGGTTTCTTTTACGTCCCAAAGGACGAGAAACTGTGTGGATGTACATTACATTGAAAGAATAACAATATGAACTAGAAAGAGCAGTTCATACAAGTAGCTAGCTTTGTCTTCTTATAGCAAGGACGAGATTGGGGACCATTAATATCAACAAATATTTGAAACCCTAGCGGCCAAATCGCCATTATCTGAAAATTTGGGACCAAAATGACACTTCAAGCAGTATTTACACCACATAATGTTTCTACTTTCTACACACTCTTGTGAAAAACATTACGTAACAGTACTTAAAGGTGAAATCATTAAGTGTCCGGGAGCACTGTCACGTGGTGCTCTGAACTACTCCTCAATCATGCATTCTTGTCGACCCTAGGTTTAAATGTACGAACTCTACTAAATATGTGGTTCTAGAGTGGTCCACAATGTTGGAATTTTTTGAATTAAAATTGGCCAACCAAAGGGCTATGATAGGTGCCGAAATATACACATTTAGGCTGCTTTACGTACGTTAATTATGTCCTTTATTATTACTATGTAATGTCTTTTATTATACTTTTGAGATTGTAGGTCTCAGAAGTGTGGACACAAATTTGGCCTTAAAGTGCAAGCTAAACCAGTATGGAGTCCATCCATTATTGATCAGAGGCATCTATATTATGGCAGTCCAAATGGGTTATATAATCGGAGATTGAAGTCAGAATGAAAGGAAGAGGAATTCGGGTAGAAAAACAAGCGATGTTCTTTTATTTTACTCTTGGAATGTGGAGGAAATCCTTGCCACAAGTAACTTTAGTTATTGTATTTGATTTTTGGTTTCGTTTCAATTTTTTTTTTTTTTGATCGGCAACAAAATTTTATTAAACTCGACAAAGGGTACATAGAGGAAAAGGCCAAATACTAAGCACAAAGCAAAGAATAGGCGGCAGAAAAAATAAAAAACTATTCAGCGAAATGCTGAAGGGAAAAAATTACAAGAGGTAAAAAGAAAACACGTTCAGCCTAGGAGGATCATAGTAATTGAGAGCACTTTGAGATTGTTGATAACCTCCAAGATTCAAAAGTAACCAAAATCTCGGCAATAGAGCTTCCAAGCAAAATCATTATTTGTGTAAATGCCTTCAAGGTATCTCAGCATAGCAACATCCCGATGGGAACCTCAAGCATTGGCAGCGTCTGTAGCAAAACAGCAGCACCTAGTAGTAACTTGAAAGCAAATGACGTAACAGCAGCACCAAAAAACAGCAATAACAGCAGCACAAAAACCAAAAACAGCAGCAAATCGGCAGTAACAGCAGCACCAAAAATCAGTAGCAACAGCAGCAGTAACTTGACAGCAAATCGGCTATAACTTCTCAGCGCAAAGGCAGCGGCACCAAAAATCAGTAGATAAACAGCCAAATCAACTTTAGGATGGCATAACAATAACAGGAGTAATAGTAAAAGCATCAACCATATCGTAGCAGCATAATGGATTCATCCAGAAAATCTGGGTCTTCAACAAAAAGAAATCATAGCATCCCGAGACAGCTCCATGTTTTAGAAATCTAATAAGCTCCATAAGAGAAAGGACTCAAAACACAGGCACTAAAAGACATAAAGGACTGTAGAACCCACCCCATCAAAAGACACCTGGTTACCTGCAATGGAATCACCCAAGCCAAACAAACCAGGACCCTGACTCATGATAGGAGATAGACCTAAACCAAACACCAAAAAAGAAAAAGAAAAGGAAAAACAAACTCCAAAGAGACTCCACTCAGACATACTCCTGAAAATGGCACTCACATGACCCACCAAACCCAAAAGAAACCCCCCCCCCCAATAATCACCAACTCAGAGCACCCACCTAAAAAACACCGACCTAACAAACCCACCAACAGAAGAGACCCCCCAAAATGATACCAAAATTCTAATCAAATTTTCATCTTTCTTATTCCGTCTAGGTTCCTCTTGATGTCCTCCATTGAGTAGACCTTGACGTTGTATTTACCTTTTATCCAGATTGCCATTCTTGTTTTGGCCATGTCAATGATTTCTTCTACTTCCCAGCTTTTGTTCCTAAACACCACCTCATTTCTACATGTCCAAATAGTCCATAGAACAGAGTAGAAGCATGCTTGCCAACAAATTCTCTCCAAGTTTCTGAATTTCATGCTGTTCCAAAATTGAAGCAAAGTCATCACATTAGGAGGGCTTACCCAAACCAAATTCCACCATGATAGGATATGAGACCATATGTTCCATGCAAATTGGCAGTGGAGAAGAAGATGACTGGGTGTTTCACTCATACTTTCACAGAAAGAGCAGGTATCAAGATCATTGGATAGAATTCCTTTCCTAGCAAGGACTGACTTTGATGCAATGGTATTTTGCACTGTTAGCCATGCAAATAGCTCCACTTTCGGTGGACAAACATTCTTCCAGACAGAGACAAGGTCTTTATCCTCCAAGAATTTTTATCTTCCCATCTTGCATATGCAGATTTAACAGTGAAGTTCAGATCTTTGCTCCACTTCCATTGGAGGGAATCTTCATCATCCTCTTGCAACTGAATATTAGTCAACAAATTTTGGAGGATATTTAATTGGTCCATTTCCCACAAGCGTAGTGACCTTCTGAATTGTAAATTCCAATTCTGCTCCTGATTTCCAGCTATATCAACAACCTTAGCTTCTTTTTTAGTTGAGATTCTGTGTAGTACTAGAAACACAGCTTGCAGAGGTTCATCACCCAACCATTTATGGTCCTAAAACCTGACTCTATCACTAGAATTGACCTTGAAGACAAAGCCATCACTGATGCATCTTACCATATTAGATTCCCCTATGCCAATTGAACAAATGTCCTTCCACACTACTGATGATCTCCTTCTGTTGGGGACTTGGGGAAGCCATGTTTCCTCCCCAATATCATATTTCCTAGACACTACTTGTACCCACAGTGCTTCTTTTTCCTTATTAAATCTCCACCACCATTTAGCTAACA